>VOQJ01007885.1:16855-42023 GCA_015052665.1 Apistogramma diplotaenia
AATTCTTGCAACTCATTTTGGATAAATTGCAAATTGCCACACACCCCCCCCCCCACCCCCCCCCCCAACCCAAAATGAAATCTTCCACACTGGCTAAAAATATTCCGGGAGTGTTTTTATCTTATTTCTGATGTATTGTGTCAGGCCAAACATTTCCACTGAACAACAGTCCTGACCTTACAGTCGCTTTAAGCACGCTCACATGGAGGTGGCATGGAGATGAGAGCGATGCACAGCTAGGACTCAGACCCCCCCAACACAGGACAGAGTACGGTGATTTAGGACGAGTGGGTTGGTCTGTTGATAGAAGCCTCCAGATTGAATCCAGATCCGTGCAGTCATCACTTTATGTGTGTGTAAGTGTGCGTTTTGTGTTTGATGTTGAGTGATCGGTTTCCCCGAAAAAAAACATTTCTTTATTATTATTTTTTTGCTGCACAGAGATGGTCTCTGGAGTTCAACTGTGATCTGAAAAACTTGCCGAGTTACAATTTGTAAGTCGTGTTTGTTTGTGTGCGACTTCTCTATTTACGTCCCGAGTGAAGGGGTGAGCCCACGTTGCTGTCTTTTTCTCTCTCTGGCTCACACACGCACACATTCCCCAGCTCTGAGGTCATCCCCCGGAGCCGCTTTGTGCGGCTCCTGCTGTAAATTTGTTTATGTGTGCCCAGGTTTTACCCCCCCACCCTCTCCCCTTTCTGTCTCACACCTTCATACAGTACTTACAGCTGAAACAAAGGCTCGAAGTTCAGCATTGGTGTTGCATGATGTGTAACTGGCACTAGTTGTCAGAAATGAGGTGAGAGTTCCCGTTGACTTAAGACAAGATTAATTGTTTTCTTATGTCCTGATACATAAAACATTGGACTTGACAGAAAGTTTGTTTTTACCACAAATGTTCATCACACATTTGTGATTCGTTATTGTTATGTGTGATTTGTGACTAAATGTAGCGACTTCCACCAGTTGTAAAAAGTGAGGCGTGGATCTACCTGTGGCTCCTCTTGTTTCCCGGGCTCAACGATAAAGGGCGAAGTTGGGTCATAAACTCACAGAAATGTACAGAACTGGACTTCTCTTTGCAACCAGGTGAGCTGCCCCCTGCTGGTCATATGGAAGAATGCAGGTTGAAGGCCCTTCCGCATTCGCTTCAGTACACGCACAAAATAGCTTTGAGACCGCCAGAGCGAGGTCTCAAAGCGAGGTGATGTCCACGCGCAGGCAAATGCCTCCACGTGACATCGATTTAGTGAGTGTTTGTTAAACAGATCGAGGTCTCGCAGGACTTTTGCTGTCATTTACTGGATTGTCTGGAAGCAGCAACAGAATACTTTCCACTAAATGAAGGGATTTAACAGCTCAGGCATTCAGCGTTTGGAAGGAGGGCGCCGCTCCTCCCCGAAATAAACAATGTAAACAATAACTTTTGCAGTTTGCAAAACCATAAACCATATAGCACTAGAATTAAAGGCTGGCCCACTTTAAAATAATATTTTAGAGACACTATCAGCTTTGTGCATCCAATATTTTTATGTTTTGGTGTTTAATTTGTCTGAGAATAAGCACGAAGAATCACAACATGAATATAAATCACTGAAAAATAATCCTCACTGCCACTTCTTTTGCCCAGAAATTTCAAGGTGTACCTTTTTTCCTCCAGATTGACTTTTAATAGCCGAGACATTATGTGTCAACACAAACACACCGAGCCAAATTCAACAGTGGAAAATCCCGAGTGTGGTTTGGAATTGATATGCAATCATGTGCAGTCTGATTTTAATAGTTTAAAGATGATACAAGGAGTGATGGTCGGCTCGGGGTGATGTGCAGAGTCAGGCTTTGCAGTGGCCTTTGTGGACAATTTAATCATGTTCTAACCTGTAGCAGTAGCTTATTCCCACCAAATGAACCATGTGCTCTACATACATTTCTTCTTCTCCTCTGCACTGCCTCTACTTTAGCTTCCAGTCCCTCAATCACAGGCTCTGTGCATGTTTGTGTGTGAGCCACGGGACCATTGAAATGCCATTTTACGAGGTAACAGTCTCCTTCATGACCATAAAACACAACTTTGGAGCAAAAGACTGAACTTCCCTTAGTTAAGATGTGGTGGATAACACATTTTACCACATCTGTCCTGTATCTGCCTATCAAGAATGTAGCTACACTTTATATACATGCAATTTAATCTTCTTCCTGCATGGGTTTCCTGATGCATTCTGGATAGAGACACTAAACACACAACTATATATGTATAATATACAAACAGTATGACAGTCAAATTGGTCATGACTCTAGCTGAACAACATATTAATTACAAATTCACTCAATTTTGTAGCTGCCCTCAAGTGGCCGCCGAAGGAACTGCAGTGTTATGGGACTCTAGAAATCTTTGTATTACAGATTTCTCAGTGAAGGAGAACATTCAGCGTTCACACTAGCAACTTTAACAGGGCAGTCGGGCCTTTCTTTTCTTTTCTTTTGCATTTGGATATCGATGAGTAATTCCTTTGTGATGGCGTTCGTATTTCTCTGACTTCTTGGTATTCGTCAACATTCCAAAAACAAGCAGCAGAGATTTGTATACAGATAGAAATGTGCATCTAGCTGCGCTGTGCATGCCAGGATACGGTTCGGCTCCTCTGCGACTCTGACTCAGAAGCCACCAAACAAATTTAAGAAATGTTAAAAATAGCACATATAACACTGAATACAGTTCATCACAGATGCCCAAATGTGTCAACAAAACCCCGCTTTGCTCACTCAATTTAATCCAAAGATGATGAACTAGCTTTAAACAATAAACACACCTCAAAATGTTGAAAGCAAATTTCAAAACCCCATCGAGAAGATCTGATAAGCAGGAGCCTATTGTCTGCAGGAACGTGTTTTCTTTAGCCGGTAACTTTATATCAGTGCAGTGTTTTGATGATGGCTGTGTGAGATACACAGTACAGTACAGTACACTCTACAGCACCTGCTTTAAGGCTGAGTCAGTGAGTCTTCAGGAGTTGGGGAATCTGTTATCTGCTGATTTTAAAAGTGAGTGTTCCTATGAACTCCTCAGCATTCTTTAAATGGAACTATCTGATAAGGGAGGAATCCAGTTTCTCATTTTCCCCCCACTAACCCGTTCACACATTCTGCATGTAAGATTAGAGAACTAAGGTTTCTTAATAGCACCCTTCCCACGAAGCAAAGCAAATAGGTTTCATTAACTGCCCCCAAGGCTTTCTTTATGAGTGCCTTGATAAAACCACACTGTGCTCTTTTTGTTTTGCATTACTTTGATTATTATGAGTAGTGTTAGACTGTATATAAAAGATGGAATTGCCTATTGCGTCTGAAAAGTAAAGCCAGTGCAGAAGTGCAGATTTCTTAGAAGTCTGAGGCTTCATATCATTCTTTATTACCTTAGCAAGCACTTTCCTAATGTGTTAATGTTTTACACTGTAAAAAAAGTACTATAAAAATACAATTGACTATTTTTTAAAATTACAGTCCAATGCTGTAAGTACCGATGCCTTTGAGGAAAGAATATAAAAAGCAAGCTGATGTGCATACTTTTTCATTTGGTGAGTTTAAAGACTCGTGGGAAAAATGTTTATATCAAATCATTACTTAAAATTTTTTGATGGTTAAATTTTTTTGTCTTTAGACATCAATTAAAGATGTGTGAGGCAGTTTCCTGTATTAAACTTTAGCTAGCACCATAACTGTTAGCTAGCTATGGTTTAATGTGATAATAACAACCTAAATTCACTGCAAATGGATGATAACTATAAACAGTATAGTGGCCAAGTTGGTTTTTGGAAGAAATAAATTATTTTATATGGATGACGGGATGTAGCGCTAAGTTCTCAGATAATGCTACCTAGCTTGATTAGCAAGAAGAAGAAGAAAATACTCATTCACAAAAACTGATGCATGAGCTTCTGGGACGGTCTGTACCCCCTAGCAAGCCATTATTTTAGATAGATAATCTGTTTGTAATACTCCAAAAGTCGCAAACAAATCTGGTTTAGTGGCACTCGATCAGCCTGTGTCAAGACACCTGTGAATCAACATGTCCATGTCATTAACTCATGGACCTTTAATAGGTGGTGGTGGAGGTGCTATCCATTTTGTACTAGTCTGTAAACAAGCTTTTTAATGCTGTAAAGTTGGACGATTTAACACGGGAGTTTATGCTGATTGACTCCCCTTTGGAGCCAGCCTCAAGTGGCCATTAGAGGAACTGCAGTTTTTTTCACTCCAGTGTAATTAAATTTTTCTTACTTGTGAAGTGAGAACCTGCAGTAATAAACTATTTGTGGAGATTACAGTGGGAACACTAAAATAATAATGATACAGCACTGTTGCCAGATCTTTAATATGATTTAACTGTGAGATTTCTTTTAGGTTTGAGGTTGCATTTAATGCAAAATGAGGCTCATCTTCCCCTAATCATAAAAACTAAGATGGCCAAAATGCTCACACCAGGGCTTTAAAGTGGGACTTTTTTAAAGTGTATGATATTACTGTGGTGGTATTCTTGTAACATCATTCTGCAAACTGACAGGAAGCAACGTGTTTCCCGCTGATGCACCGCATGTAAACACGAGGATTAGAAAAGGCCGAGGAAATGTTAATAAAGTAGAATGAGTTGGCTTAATATGTCTGCTGTTATTGTTCCATCAATTCATTTAGCAGATACTACAGGATACAAGTGGAGTGTTTCAACACAGATTGCCTAACGCTTGCTTCCACATTATTTCACAAACTTAGTTGAAATGTGCCAGTGGGGGACTTGCCTTTCATGGTGTCTCTTGAAAGCATATTTGCAAAGGAGGGGAAAGCTCATAAACAAAAATTACTACCAAGTGTTACAATGGAAGCAGAGGATCACGGCTCCAGTTCTGCGGTCCATCTGATATATTCTCGCCACTGATTTATTTCCTTTAGTAATTAGGCTTAGAGTGACCTATTTGTCAATGCTGTGGAAAAAAAATTATCATCTTTAACATACCAACTTTATCAGAAGGGCTTTGTTTTTAGCTTGAACAACAAAAATCTGTTTTTTTCCAGTGAGAATGGCAGAAATGACATCAGTAGATTCAGTTCTTAAAAAAGACAAAATCCTCATAAATCAGACAGAAATATTAAATTCTACTTTAGTCTTGTTGTTGTTCTCTTGATTAAACCTTAATGAAAAAAGACTAGAACGTTTTGTCTGGAAGAATTATACCAGCCTGAAAACAGCATCCATACTATGAACTGTCCACAAAGAAAACCCTCCCTGTATGGGGTTTCTTCAAGGCAAACCTTATACTGTGGAGCTCCATTTGTGGGTCACTGACATGAAAACATTTGTTCTACCCTGCTGTTGATAATCAAAAGCTTTTGCACTGTTGGTCCTCCTTCTTCAGAGCCCCGCCCACCCCTCGCTTTTCTCTCTCCGGGTTTAAGTCTCAATTGCACAGAGAAACATTGAATAGACCGGAAGTAGGTATTGTGGTTTTCAAAATAAACCCACGCACATGGCTCTCAAGAGTTGAAAGTTGCTCTATAGTATATTAACTACTGTGTAATATATTATAGAGCACAGTGGTTACTTACTGCTTATATTTCTTGGGTTTGAGGTTGCCGAATGAATGTAATGGCAACGGTGTCTAAAAGAAAACTTAACAGTTTTATGTGATAAAACATAACTGCGCTTGTGGCAAGACCAGAACGGGGGTTTACGCATTATTTTGAAAATCCCCACCGGAAGTAACAGTCCGCACCATTGCGGGCTTGATGGCTCTCAGCTTCTCCTCGTTTTGGTTCAGCATCTGTCTTCACAACAGTCCGCGGGGCGCGCAGTATGGATCCGTTACGCATTACGCGCTATGGTGTCCCTTCTGGCACAGTTCGTTTTCTGACACGCGCTTCTGGCTGCCGTAGAAACTGCTAAAAGAGGCTCTGCTGTGACTTACAGAAGTTCAACATCTCTCTTTCTCTTTAATGAAAGAAGAAGGAGAGTGAGTGCACAAGTGATTTCTCGGACACTTCTCCTTGCGGTCCGTCCTGACACGCACACTTTTTGGGGGACTTGCGATATCATTTGCTGCAGCTGCATTATTTACTATATGTGGATAATTACTCGGAACGATGGGAGACTCCGTGTTCTTCGACAGGCAAAATTCCTATCTTGTAAGTACTCCACTTATTAGCGGTACATTAATTACAATGACTCAAGCGTGCACTGATAAGACCTGAAGGCTTATATGTTGTATTTTCTGCGCGCATGCATGATGTGGTTTTTTTTTTTTATGCCTGAGTGACGAACAGAGAGAAAAAACATGTTTATTTCCTATTTTGTATCTCCTTCTCTCTGCATGACTGAGGTTATGCACACAAGTGCCATATGAGAATAACCGTTATATTTTGTATTTTAGGCAGTCAGTGCATGCTCCAGTTCTGCACGAGTTTGAAGAATGTGTGGTTTTAAGATGTTTCTCCTCATAAACATCACTGAGTCTGAAACAGAAATTTGAACCTGAGCAACGCAGCGGGGCCCCAACATGCAAAAAAGAAAAAGAAAGAAAAAAAGTTGCTTCTTCCTGTGATGGAACGTTTTAAGTGACATGCGGTGCACAGAGCACACACACACACACGCACACAAGACCACACATGTTTCCTGGTTTGAAGAGCAAGTCAGAAACGTCAGAAACATGTTGCCAGCTCGCTGCAGAGAGCCGCAGGTGTTGTGTTTGACATTCTACACCTCAAAGCGTGGTGGCCAGATGAAGGCAAAACACACAGATATGGGTCAAGGCCATGTGGGCCGCTGTGAGAACTACACCTTCAAAATGTATTCTCAGCATTTTACAGCCTCTATCTGGACTGTCTGAGAGATTTCTTTTTTTTGAAGACCAGAAGGTCTTCAAGATCTGGAGAAGCAACTGGGGTTGCCAGCAGGACAGGTTCGTTTAAAATGACACAGTAGTCCAACATGCACACATGCCAGTGTTTTCTCGGCCACCCTTTCTCCCTGCGTCTGCTGCTCTCTCCTCTCAAGTGGCTTGGAATCCTCTGCTGACTGCTCCAGTGGTCTGTCTGCTCTTTATGAGCAATGTTTCTGTGGCTAGAAGCCCTCATAAAGCTACAAGCATTGATTGGAAAACAATACAATTTTCTTTGGCTCGGCTGGCACCGTGCTGTGGTCTGGATCGGCGCTTTGTAGCAGGGCTGTGTGGTGTGAAAGCCATCGCCACACGGCCCACAGTTATGTGTCTAAAATTCATCCAGCACAGGCTGATGAGGCTTCAGTGCGCTGACCAAACAGCGGTCGGTGTAATTCCCTGCTGCAGTACGTGCCATCTGTCTAGAGAAATCAAATCTGATGGAACTGGACTCTTATTTGTTTATTGAAATTGTGGTCTGCTTCTGTGAAACCCCCATAATAAAAGGCAGAAAATGATGCTGAAAGCCCACAGGATGACTGATTGGAGCAATAAAAACAGGATTTATTAATCTTAAAGCCACAATAAGGGGATAGCCTCTTTCAAATCATTTTGATGGTCAAATTCTTGTTTGGATAAAAAAATAAAAGTAATGCCCAATAGGATGTAATCCACAATACAAGTGTATAAATGAGTTTCTGTTGTCTAGCACCACCCTTAGGGTTAGTGTGAAGAGCTCAGACATGTGAACAGTAGTGCCAGTTGAGACTGTGGTATCTAGTTAGTTGCATTCCTACTGAATGCCACCCTGCGGACGTTTTCCAGTTGAGTACAACTGGGAGGAGATCAAAGGCGGAACAAGAGAATGCTGAAAACATTTGGATGGAATATGCAGTTAATGCTTTTTGTATCATATGTGAAGAAGGACAGATTATTTTGTTTTTTTGGCACAATGTGTTCAGTTACAGCTCCTTTTTTTATCATTAATCACTCTGTTAGATGCATGCTAAAACACACACACACACAGAAAGGCGGAGCACACAGGTGAATCTCGCACAGTCTTTGCAGAGAAGCTGCTTTTGGTGAGCATGAAGAGAAAATAACCAATCTATACCAGCCCTGGATTATGGCTAACATCTGCCTCCTGCAGCGATGAATGACTGATCCAACTACAGCCTGACAGATATAGGATTTTTAAGGCTGATACTGATACCAATACCACTATTTGGTGATTTAAAAATCCGATATTTAAATGTAGCAACAGATTTTTTTTCAGACACTGAAAACACAAACAGACATTTGTTATGTATAGTCATTCATTTACTGCTCGGATCACCTGGTTTGTTTTGTGGTGTAAGCCGGTCACAACACAACACTCATAACATGGTTGAAAGGCAGTTGAGGAGCAAAATGTAATCAGGTAATCAGTAAGCTCGGACTCAGAAGAGTATCCGGTAGTTTCTCATCAGTAAAAAGCCATCATTGAAGGAATTGTGTCTCCAATAAAAACCACATAAGCTTAGTGCCACTGAAATATATCTTCCTGTTTTGCCTCGGCATGGTTGGAGTTCTTTTATTTTTCTTATTCTGGTCTCCTCAGTCTACCTTGTACTATGTGAGGACATAATATGAGAATGTGGGTTCACTGAGGTTGTATGAACACATCTGGCATGGTTTCACTAGATGCACTACACTTCATAAGCAAACAGTAAAAAAGTAAGTACTTTGGAGTTGGGCACAACTTTGCCTAGCTGTCAAAGTGAACAGTTTGCATTGGCAAATATGTCTACACAGCAGCCAGTGTACGTTTTGAAGTCTTTATAAGGTAAGAAATTCACTCAGACAGCAACTATTGATTGTAAACATATTAAATCTTTCCTCCAGAAACCATAGACGCCACTTTATTACAAATGTAGCTGGTAAAGGCATAAAAGTCCTGACAGTGCATCACAACCAAATACGAGTGTTCAGCCAGGCTGTGCAGTGATGGCTCATAAATCATAAACACTTGGTGTAAAATATGAGAAAGACGTAATTCCAGATGAAACTGTGCTTGTATTAATGAGATTTTGCCCCGTCGAGCCGCTTCTCATCTGCTGCTGATAAACAATTGAGGGGTTTTTGTCATTCATGCCAGGGTAGATAAATATTTGAGATTGTAAGTTACCAGACTGGATGAGCATTGGGGATGGAAAACACCGAGACAGATAGAGAAAGCAAGTGAGAGAAATGTGCAACAGCACCTTGCGGTTGCCAGTGCATAAAAGTTTAATATTCCCCTCAAGGCAGCCAAGACCATTGTACAATTGGAATACCATTGGGGAGAACACATAACCATCTGGATTGATCCCTCAGCTTTTGTCTTGGGAGGAATTTGTTTTCCAGTGATGTAGATTGCAGGTTTTACGTGGTATTATGAGGATTGTAAGAATGATAAACAGGCAACCCTTTTAGTCAACATAGGCAAGATGTATCGCCTACAAAGACTCTATAAACGTTAAGAAGAGCAAATCATTCTTGATGTAATAGATTATCAGCATTGATGAAAATAAATACACAGCTGAGCTGAATAAATGCTCCCTGAGACAGTCAATTCAATTAAGTTTTATTTATACACTGCCAAATCACGGCGCTTTTTATTGTAAGGTAAAGACCCTCCAATAATTACAGAGAAAACCCAACAGTCAAAACGACCTCCTATGGGCAAGCACTTGGTGACAGTGGAAAGGAGAAACTCCCTTTTAACAGGAAGAAACCTCCAGCTGAACCCAGCTCAGGGAGGGGCAGTCATCTGCTGCGACCAGTTGGGGCTGAGGAGAGAGAGACAGGAACTTAATAATAAGTAATGAATAAATGCAGAATGGGGTATAAACAGAGTAAAAAGGGGTGAATGAAAAGAAACACTCAGTGCATCATGGGCATTCTGGAAGATGAGGGACTTCCAACGAACTTTCAGCCAGTTGGAGGATGAATACATACACCCAACTGGATGCCGATGCGAGCTATTGGACTAACAGCAGCATTTTATTTTTTGTCGAGTGTGTTGAATTGTCTTCTTAACTGTAGAATACAGTTCTAAATCAAGGCAAAAGGTGGCAGCTGGCAGGTTCTCAGATAAAAAGTGCTATTCGTGGGAATTCACTGACTACACTAAGAGTTAGGCATGATACCAGGAATTTAGTAGTAATTACCAATACCATTAGAATGACATGATACTCCATCCATCTGTCCATTTTCTTTTGCTTATCCGGCACCGGATTGCGATAATCAATATCCTGTTTGATACCAAAAACAAAATGATTCTTTCTTTCAACGAAAACCTTTAAACATTACAAAAATGGCATTTCTGTAAATTAAAGTAGAGAACAGAAAATGTTAACATAAATTTTTTTTGAAAGGCCATAACTGAAATGTTTTTGATGGTTGTTGAGTACCCTACTAATGATACTACAGGATATAACATTAGTGAATTTATGCTAGCCTAGGGACCATAGCTGATTTCACAAAGCTGTCACTTGTCACCATTTCAAGTCACCGTGTAGTTTTTCTGGTGCTTTTCTGTCCTTGTTCTTCATCATGTAAAAATCAACACTTGTAGAGGTATGCTTCCTATGATAAATATGGTATGGGAAAAAAAAGTACGGTCACATTTTCAGAATTTTAGCATTGGGAAGGTATTGTTAATAATGGTTCTGGTAATATTCCTACTAGGTGGTATCTATTTTACGCAGTATACTATTTAGAAGTATATTAACAAAACTACTGAGACATAATGTCCAACAATGCTAACGTGCAGTAATTCTGTCATGGTATTTATCACGTTAACTGCGTCAGAATGATCATTAATTAACATTAAAGATACTGTATGTACAACTGAAAATTATAGGAGTAGAAATATTTTTTAGATATTTCATTTAAAAACAAACAAAAAATCCCAACAAACAATGACAACAACATAAAAACACTGGACAAATTATCATCTTGACCTGAGGCCAAAGTGTTGGTCCAGTTTATTAGCCTGGTTTAGCTTTGCATTCTCTCATTTGTTTAGCAACTGAAATGATTTATCGCATTATGTCAAGTAAGTCATGTATGCCACATCAGAGGGCTAGTGTCTCTTTGGATCAGCTGCTGTTTGATGCTTTGAGAAAAGAAGGTTTACTTAACCTACTTCTCTTGGGTTTGGCCCAATCAACTGAATATTCCATCAGTAGCAACAGCACCGGCAAGTTTCACTCTGCTTAGTCTTTGTTAAGGACTTGCAGGTTTAGCTGTGTGCACAGTGAAGCACTATGCTGTCTCGATGTCACATCGTGCCAACAGAGAAGTGAAGGAACAAGGAAGTTTCAGAGCACGAGTTTGAGTGAGCTAATCCTGGACAACAGCCAGAACAGCGTCAATCCTTTGCCAGTAGTTAAATAATGATTGTCTTTGTCTTGAAGCATGTTTTGCATTTGCAAGTGTTAGCAAATAGCTTTTAGAGCTAAAAATCTTGGGAGACTGACAGAGTGGGAAAAGTTCCAGAAGAACATCTTATTTTATTTTAATCACCTGTACTGGATGGTAGCAGCACTTGGCTGGGTTGACACCAAGAAGTAAAAGGGCAGACCGAGCACAAAACAACGGAAGCACTGATTAAATGATTGATGAGACTCCCTGGGTTTGCTTTTTAATCTCAAACTCTTATTTTTGTGTATTTTTAACTCTATCTCTCATCAGTGATCAAATAAAAAAAAACTCCATCTTCATCAACGCACCCAGGAACACTTGTCAGCCTCGTCGCCACTAACTCCCTCTTCTCTTGTGTCCTGAGCACCATTGTTTGCACAAACTTGAAATTCTTCTTTCACCTCCTCCCTCCTCTGCTCCTGCTCTAATTCAAAAAATGCTAGGAGCAAACATTTTATAGCACTCTGCTTACCTGCTGCTGCGTGACCTTGTTCTAGCTTAGGGAGTGTGTTTGCATTTCTCCGCTGCAACTCCCAGTATAAATAGCTTTGGCAGGCACGAGCCTTTACTCTTGTGGTTAATTGCAAAAAAAAAAAAGAAAGCTTATTTTTTTTGCAAATTGAATGAATCTTTGTCTTATCCAAGTGCAAACAAACAGCCATCCCAGGCTCTTTAGTGACTGTCATGAACAGCTGGGTCTGTGTGTGCGGGCATGCAGGCGAATGGCATCAACCACCCATGCAGCTCCTTACTCATAAGTACAGTGTGTCTATTTACTTTGATCACAAGTTTTCCAAAGCACACCCTGAATCTAAACTTTGCAGGAGTGGATGTTCTGTTCGCACGATTGCACTTGGTAACAAAGGCACTTTTGAAATAGCAGCCAGCCAGTCTAATTTTTGATAAAATTAAACAATACTGCTTTACATATTTGGCGCCTTCTGATGCTATATCCAGGTCTCAAGTCATACGCTGACACTGCACATGCTCGTTCATGTGGCACCTTGTGGGATGTGCAGAACCATTGCAGCAAAAAGAGAAACCGCAAAGAGAAAAACAACGCGGCCCGTGTGCGTTCCACTGCTGTCACTTTTGGCTCGTCATGACAACACCGTCAGTCCCTCGTCTTTCTTACTAGACCCCGTCAGGGAAAGGCACTTGTTTTATTATCAACAGCGAAATAGAAGTCCGCCCTCCACCAAAAGTCTTGTCTTTTTATGGAGACGTCGAAGGCTGAGTGGGGGGAAGTGGAGGAAACACAGAAGAGAAAGTTCTGGCGAGATCTGATCCACTATTTGGAGGCAGATGTGCCTGGAGAGACAGGAGTCTGTCTCTGAAGCTCGATAAAATATGCGCTCTAGATGTTTTAAGGAGCTTGATTTACCGCTTCTGCCTGCTTTTTTCATTAGCTGATGCAGAGGTGTTGCTTTTTTCAGCTAAGGGAGCTGGTCAATAGGTTCCAGTGGAGGTTAGGCACGTTTGCGTAGAAATCTGTGAGTGTACATTGTCAGTCATCATGTTACTGTGTGAAAGTGAAGAAGCATTACATCATGGTTTGGGAATTTTAAAGGATCCCAACTGCATGTTGCTGCAAGATGGCGTAATGAGCTGGAATCAAGGCAGAACTTATCCTGGGTTTTGAGTTTTGAGATGTTTTCATACACACAAAGCAGAGCTGGATGCTAAATATTAACAGATTGTGCTGCCCCATTGAGAAATCCCTACTTATGTTTTCAACACCTCAGACAGCTGTTGCTCTCCGGATAACCTTAGCAAGCCAGCTATGCCAAAAAGCTGTTCAATTTCTTTGCCTTGCACTTTCTAGCATAAATAGTAGTATATTTATGTCACATAGCAATCCGATGAGGGAAAGTCATGCTTGCAGGTGTGAAAAAGTGGCCCTTGCTGGTTCCATGGGGTTAAAAATTCCTTATAAAGTTAATATGTACTAAAAGTAAAACAGAGACTCTCTGAAAGTGTGTCTCACGGTGTTTTTCCTCTGCCAAAAATGCTCACGTACCAGTCAGTGCCACACTGTATACAGCATGACCCCACAGGGGAAGTCTTAGATTAGATAAGAGAAAATTCCATGAGACAGTCATACAGTTCTTTAATTAAAAAGATCTAATTATCATTCACATGATAGGGATCCAGCTGAGCATCACATTTACTGATGAGAGCCAAAGACCTGATGTCACGTCTAGGCTACCTGGTTCTTCACTAGCACAGTGCAGTCGCTCGTCGAGGTTTTTGTGCTCCACTCTCCCTTTGAGAGGAATTGGAAAGACAAGTCCCTACTACAGCAACGATTTCAAGAATATGAACATTTAAACAGTTTGTCAGAACTAAAAAAAAAAACTGCAGTTTTCTCAACATTTTTCCAGTACTACAAGTGCAGCTTCATTGTTGGGAATTGGAAAAAAGGTTGGCGAGTGGCTAGTTAAGATGGTGCTGCAGTGAAAACGTCCTTGCTTTAGTTACTAGCAGATTTCCACAGCTAATTTATATGCAAGATACCGGTTTATCTGCAGACACTTGCCAACTATTACCGAACATTTTCCCGTTTGCAGTTTTTCAAGCTTCACTACCACTCGGCAAGTAATTTGCCAGTGTTTGCACACTAATTGACATCTTTTATGAAAACTCCCGGTGACCTCGGGACTCTGCTAAAACCAAAAGCATTTGCAAGGAGGTTTTTAGTGCAACAGTTGTTTTCATCTAGCAACAGCCAGCAAACTCCAGCAACCACTCACCAACTAGTCGGGGAATACATGTTCTTCCCTAGTGACTGGAGGTTGTCAGGGTCACCACTCAGTCTATAGGTATGTGTGACTGAGTCTTACCTAGCATGTTATAGGATAGATGGCAACTTAAAGTGAAGGCTTCCACTTGGTGCTTAGCATCAACCACACAGTGCCAGGTCTTCACAACCAGTCATAAATGATGAAACTCTCCTCCAGCGTGCAAAGGGAACTAGTCAGTCTGTCATTTGTTGATAAAGTTGATAAAGTAACACAGTACGGAATCAGCAGCTGCTGCAAAGAGCTGTTTAAAAGACAGCTGATCAAGAGCTTCCTACAAACGAGTGTGAACAAGTCGCTTCGAGGTGAAAAGCGGCATAGCCTTATGTACAGTAATCTGCCTCATTCTCAGTCTGTCATGATGTTGAAAGCTGCATGTCATATTACCGACGTGCGAGGCTACGTGACCTGCCACCATGTGCTCACTCAATCGATCATCATCGACCTTGTCATCGGACAGACGTGGAGTCAGATGGACTGATTGCATCATAGAGAACGGTGGAAATCTGGTGATATCTCTTGAGATCCTCAGCGAAGGAAATCTTCTGCATCTGCCAAGATGATGCCAAGAATTACACAGATTTTTGCGACATTAATAACAAACATTTGGGGCACTGTACTGTAGCTGCATGCTTGTATGGGGCGTGTGCATCCATGTGTTGCTTGGTATGCACGCGCGGGACGAACCCTTGTGATGTGTGCGTGTCCATGCATTTAACTTGTGTGCAGACTGCTAAGAAGTGTGACCCAGGAGGGGCTTTTTTAGTGAGACAGGATTAGACTGCTCTCAAGGCTGCCACTGGAATGCGAGGATTAACAAGTGTGTTGTGGCAGTGCTCGTTCAAACACACATTTTTTTCACTGCAAAAATGCAAATGAAATGAAGGTGAGTGAAGACTTGCACGTGCTCAGTGATGGGAGGAGTAGCTCCATCTACCAAACAGCTGTTTGGAGTGTTTTACACAACAACTTCTGCATGACTGCATCTTCAGTCATTCACGAGGTGTGGCATCTCTCGTTGCATCCGCAAACTCTCGTGCAAATGAGTTTTTCTTCATTTTAAAAGCCTTTAAAGCTGAAGTAAACTTCTTTAAAGAGGACAGCCACTGTGTGTTTACTTCGTGTATCCCTGAAGGTGATGTGGTTGCTGCTTTAGATAAATAAAGTTGTCATTTTGCGGTCAGGGAAACACTGCGCTGGCAGAGAGTTGGCTTTGGCATGTGGCATTCTTCACGCTGACTTCAAGCTTTCTTCTTTTTTTTTCAGAATTATATTTATTTTTCTTTAAAATTGCGACTTTTATGAAAACTGTGAGAAAAAATGCTGCATCTGCACCTGGGTCCACATTATGACCAGCTCCTTGGCACCAGGCCTAACAATTCATCTTTTTTTCCCCATGAAATCTTCTAGGGAGTGGGTAAGAATGATGGTTTTACCAACCCCACCCCCATCCATCCAAAAAAAAAAAAACTCCCAAAAAACCGAGCCTTGAAGTTCTGCCAGTAATCCCAGCATACTAGTTGACATCAGAACTCCACAAAGTCCACAGTTAGAGTATACCTGCTGTGGTCTGAGACGGGTCTTGCGCCTGCTCTTTCTGTCTTTAGGTTTTCCACTTATGCAAAGGGAACAGGGGGGGGAGGCCCAAGAACACACTGCCAAATAAAAATGACTACATGAACAATCCTGCTTTGATTATTATGGCCCAGACAAAAATGACATCCATCCATAAGGGTACCCGTCGAAGCAGAGATGCCCAGAACAACTCCCCAGTTCTTCAAGGGGGAACACCTAGGTGTTCCAAAGCCAGATGAAGATAAATTCTGTCCAGAGTGTCCCGGGTCGCTTCACCTACAAGGTGTCCAGGAAGGAACCTGGGCCGAACTACCTTAGCTCACTCCTTTCAAAGTGAAGCAGCGGCTCTAATCTGAGGACTTCTCAAATGACCGAGTTCACACCCATCGGAGGAAGCTCCTTTTAGCTGCTTGCCTCTCATCCTTTCAGTCATTACCAACAAACTCGTTGTCATAAGTGAAGATAGGAAACATAGAGCAAAAAGGGTAGAAATGCATTTATCACAATAAGTAGCACATTTGGAACTCAGTCTGTTTGTATTCACTTAATTCTCAATTATACCTGAACTACAGTAAAACTGCATAACCTGAGAACTCTTGGCTCAAGTATAGACTTAAAAAACGGAGGTAGTTGAGCTATATGAAGGCAGGTTTTTAATAACTGAGGAACGGTGTAGGTCGAAAGGCAGTTATAAATTCATTAAAATAATAATTTTCACACAGTCCCTTATCTGTTGCACAATTTACATGTCAAAAGTGTTCGGAAAGCACCGTGTGCAGTGAAGGTGGGAAGGTGATAAGTAGTTTAGCATGTTCATTAAACACCCCATTAGCACTTATCACAATTGTTAGCACAATTGTTCAACACCTCATCAGCAGCAGCTTTTAACACTTTATAGCGCTCTTTACTGGCACGCACTTGTACACGCATTACGAAGCGCTGAAGGTCGGCTGCTATGGAGAGCAGGACAGCAGCACCGGAGTGTTCGTCCTCTTTCCGCTGGAGAATCAATAATAGACCAGCTGACCCAGAGGTGACCCGCGTTACACGTGCGCACATAAACACATGCACTGTCACATCCACTGTGCAGAGAGAACAAAGCATTGACGGGTGTGGCCTGGGTCTCCAGGAAGTTACACTTGGCTGAAACATCCTGGAGTGAAACAAGGCTGATGGGCTTAAAGTGTTGATTTTATTACTTTTGAAGAGTTCTGTCCTGTTTGGCTTGCTTGCGGATCAAAATTTGATCAGATATTATATAGTTACAGTAGGATAACGTGGGTGAAACATGCCTGAGGTAAAACCTGTGCTTTACCAGAGACATGATCATGACTGGAGCATGAACTGAAAATAAACTCTGATGTATTTCTCAAGTCGCTCTTTAGGTGAACCATCATTAAACATCACCAGGCACAAATATCTCCATCTGGATAATTAGAGCCTATCATTACATAATGTATCTTACTGAAGCTTTTTTCGGCCGCTATTATTCAGCGCATATATACACACACATCCCCTGGGAGTGTAGAAAGAGAGGAAAGAGGAAGCTGTGACGCGAGACGTCGGATGCTTGCATCGAGATTTCAGCTGTGGTTCAGGTCACCTGTTGGCGATTTAAAATGTATAACTTTATTTCTGTATTGCTGAATGTTAGGTTTCCTCCTCCAGTCATGTCTCCCTGATTTCTCCTTGCATATGAAAAGAAAAAAAGCCAATTTTATTTAAGGTGAAATGATTTTTAACATTTACAACACGTCACATCTTTTAATGTGACAAGGTTCGGGTTGAAGTGAATGATTGCTCTCTGGATGACTCGTCATGTGTGTGTGTGTGTTGAACACATAAAGAGGTGGCAGCTTTTTTATACACAAACTACAGGTGACCATGGTAATCTGATAGCGAACAAAGCAATAAGGTTTTTGGTGCAGCACTCTCTACCTCTTTGCAACCAATTTCACCTACTGTAGCGACAGACAGCAACCACTTGCCAACAGGTTGGGGAATCCACACTTTGCCCAAGCATGTGGTGGTTATCATGATGTCACTGACTGCTCTCTAGACTTGTTTGGATGGGGCTTTGTCTCCAACCACTGTCTGGGCCTGTGTGACTGGGGCTTAAAATGACAGCAACTGAAAAGGTTTAAAGGTGGCTTAGCCTCTCTCCATGACATCTCTGTGTGTGTGTGTGTGTATGTTTGAACTTGATGAAAGTTATCTTCACTTCAACTGTCTCTGGTCAGCATCTCCATGAGGAGAAGCTCGGACATAGTGAGACATAGTGAGAGCAAAGGAAAGAGAAACTAGAGAGCAAAGTGCAGTAGAGATGTAGTTTTTATAAAAAAAATATATTTTGCCCCATCCTGGTCCTATTATGTGATTGTTTTTGAAATTTAAAAATACCAATTCAGTAAATCTATAAACCTTTGAGGGCAGAATAACTGACAATAAACCAATATGCATGGAAAAAGTGACACTGATCCCTGGTCGCGTTCAAACCCATAGTATACAGTTACAAGAATGGAAACGCCCACTAGGTGTTCAGCCATCAGTAGCCTTCGGGGCTAAAATTTGCTTTGTCTCAGTCCAGTTGTGCATTCCAGTCTAGTCAAAGAATGCTCTCGATCTCAATCGCCGAAACTGCAAAGGCACTCCAGATTCCTCCTAATTTTGCATGGAAAGAGCCTCAAAGATATAAAAAAGAGGCACTTGTGATATTTGATAAAAAAGATAAAGGGAAACAGTTTGTTCACATGGTGACATATGGGTAAAAATAGAGAGGAGACACTGCGAAAGTTGAGTTTTGGTCAGGCTTACTGATGTAGTCAGACGAACTCACAAGACTATTTTTACAGTTGCATCTTTGCAAACACCATGAGTGGGTTTTTTTTTTTTAAATAGCCCCTTAGCAGAGCATGCATCTTTAGTGTCTTTGAAGCATATGTGCACATTAATTTCCTTCTTACATAGGCTACACACACATCACATTTAAACTGGTGTGTAAATGCTCGCATGTGTCTCATAAAGTGACTGCAGCTCTGCTTGAAGTCTGTCATCTTCATCGCCAGCATCATCTGGATTCTGAGGAGCAGAGCAGCGTGTATAATCCCTGCTCTTTAACTACCTCGCAGGATTAACTGTGAGGTGGGGGGGGGGTTTGAACATGGCACCCACGTGGAAAATAAAGAGCCTTACGGAGACTTTATTCTGATCCCACTGTGTTAAATGGATACGGTGGACGAAACACCAAGAAGGGAAAACCAAGAGAACGTTCTGTACTTTTTGTTGAGTCACGTTCTCGCCACTGGTGTGAAAAATAAACAAACTGTTCTGTAATAGGATCAACATATAATATTGCTTACATCCATGGAAAAGGGGTGAAATATGAGAACAAAGGGCGCTCAGATAGAAACTGGACAGTGTGCGTTTGACATTGTTTGGAGGAAGGACAGAATTGTCTCAAATGGCAGCCGTAACCCCAACTTTCTCAAGGAGACTAACAGATCGTACAGGTCTTGGAAGATTTCAATTAGGAAATCGTAGACGAGGAGGAGTCCTGGGTCACGGTTGCAAAACCTGTCTTCAAGTGAAACTTCTAGAGGCACACTCTGTGAAATCAAGATTGTTGTGAAATTTGACAAGTGGGGAAAAGCGTCAGGCTCTGAACTCCAAAGAGTGCATCTGTTGCAGGAGTGACAGATTAATGACAAAAGCTGCTTTTAATTAGACATTCACTGGCAGAAATGGCACATGTCTGGGAAGCTCACAGCTTTTTTTTTTTTTATGTGTGTGGAAAAAAAAAGGCTAAGTATAACAGTCGTCGCGCGCTGTCGGCGCAGCAGGAAGTGAGGGGACATCGTTGTCTGGGTCTGGATGTTGCGTGTTGATTTTTTCTTGTTACTGAAATATTTTAGTGGAGCTCTTGGCAGCCTAAAAGTTGAGGATGAAATCTGAGGGACTGTTAGTGCAGCTGAAATGATCCCAACGTGTTAGATTTTTTTGGTCCCATACAGTACGTAGCAAAAAGAAAAGCGAAGACTTGGGAGTCTTACTTCACATCTGAGGCCAGGGCACGTTATGGCTTTTTGGCACGGATGCTACTTCTAATCTCAGATTTTTTTTATGCTACATTCCAGGATTGATGGGGTGACACAGTGTTTTTCTGGGAGTGGTTTCTTTGTGTGTTTGTGAGGGAGCCAATTCTCACGGTGCTGGCATCGTAGAGCGCTTCGATTGCAGAGTTCGATGGGAACCTAATGCCCATGGGGAGACTTATGCAACAGCTTTGACTGACAGATAAACGTTACACACACACATTCGGAAAAGACTATGTACTGTATATGTATATGCAAGGGTGTGTGAGTTCAGCAAAACTGAACACTGTTTCATAAATACCAACTCTCTGGAAGTCCTATTAACCGGTGCTCCTGGACAAGAATCCACTGCACCACCATGTTTTCGGATTTCATTTTACTGGCGACAGGTGGTGCAATAAATTGGTGGTAATAAATGAAATGCATAAAAACTGGGTTATCTGAACAAAGCATAACTGGATTAAACCTGAAAATGTCTTCACCTTTTTACACAGATGCTTTATGACAGTTATGTTCATGTCTTTGTGATTTTGGAGTTGGTTTGGTTAGGTTAGACCCCCGGGAACATGTCTTTTTTTTTTTTTTTCCGTACTAGAATAAAGTGTAATTGCACATCCACTGCAGTAGATGGCGGTGGCGCGTTCATTGTCAGAGTTTGCGCAGTAAGTAATAGCTCTTTGGCAGTCATCCCAAACTCCCAGCCCGCAAGCCGCTTCTGGCCACGCCCCTACTTACAAATATGGTAGAATTTGGCCATTTCAGTTACTTTATAACATTTTGCTTACTCCTCCAATTAAGAGGGTTAAGCGGAGTGTCAAAAAGGTAAATTAAAGGGCCAAATTGTACTATATTTTTAACACCAATTCATGGCAGGAAGTAGGGGGCGTGACTAGAAGCGGGAAAGGTGTTCTTCTCCCTGGGGGGGGCATGACCGAAAATAATTGAGAAGCAGTGGGTTAGATAAAACAAGTTAACTGAATAGCTTATCTCTTGCTTTATGGAAACTTTCAAGACTTTATTTGTTTTCCAAATTATTAATTAAGAAAAAAGGCACATGTTGGCACAATCAGTAAATTCCTATCCCAGGTGTAACCCTGGTAACCCTGCTCGTTTTAACCCTTTGACACCGGCCGTATTGTCACGGACACGTGTCCCCGTTCGTATGCTTCATGCAACAGCGCAAGTAAAATCTCCCACACGTTCACTGTAAGGAGCAATCACTCGGCTTTTGGAAACCATTTGGATTTTCCGAATAGGGCAAAGTGTCACGGAATTACAGTAATGCAAATTGTGTTTTGTCCTCTTTTGATTTCCATTGTTTCAGAACTGCATCAGCAGCATCATGCGTGTTATATTAAAAAAAAGTGTTTTCATGCTAGATGCATGCATACAGTGTGCAGCAATTAATGTTAAAGGCTGACACATACAAGCAGAGCTGGGAAGCCAGTGAGGGATCATGTTCTTGTCACTAGACTTGTGACTGTGATTGGTGAAGGTGTCTGCGTAGAGGATGGCACAATCTGGAGGAAAACATTATTCTGCATAAACACTGACTGATGGATAAAAAACAATACGTCAGTATCGTGCACAGGGAGAGAAAAAGCTTTCTCCTTGCATATTGTCCTACAGACACTTGCACTATACTGTAAGCGTCTGTTGACCACAATCATCATCTTTTAGTAGCTGAAAGCCCGGACTGGTCTGTTTGGCAGTGGTGAGGTTACCGCTGAGTTGTGACCTTAATTTGAGTTTCACATCACTCACTAGAACACATAAAGTCCTGGAGTAACACACAAATGCGCCTGCATGCACGCTAAAGCCCGAGTACTGATTGCTGCGGCCATCTCTGCTGCCATTAGACTGTAATCACTTTGTCTCATTTGAAGTGCAGCATGCAATGCATTTTTCCGCTTATTTATGCTAAACACACACACGATCCCTACCGGTTCTTGGTGCGAGCACGCACACACACACACACACACACACACACACACACACAGAGCAATCACTATAATGCTCTACTCTCCACACCGGATTAGTAATGATTAACCAGCTTTATTAGCTCAGCCTGCTAGATTGGTTAAAGAGAGTGGAGGAGAATTTACTGACTTGTACAATTGAGATTACACACATTCCTCGGATAAGGTTCCATTTGTATATGTGTGTGTGTGTGTAAGAAGATAGGGTGGAATGGATGTAGAAAAGTTACCTGGTAGATAAAAAGAATATGGTACAACTCAAATCCTGTTTAATTTAAATTATACAGCTACTAAGGATCTTTAGATTTTAGTGAGATCATCACGCTGAAACCGTAAACCTTGGACGTGGAAGAAAGTGGAGGAAGGAGATAAAGTAGGATGGAGAAGGGGAAACGGAGTAAAAATTTCCATTGTTTATATTCTGGCTCCTGGACCATCCCGAGCAATTTGAAGATTTCCCAACGCGCGCTGCAAACAAATTAATTGTTTGCAAAGCAAAGCAGAGGTGAAGACTGACTCTTAGCATCTGAGCAGCAGCTGCTACCAATCTACTCCCAGAAGTGATCGTGGTGTATGCTGCAAATTCAGACATGCTTTGCGGACCAAAAGCTTATTAACTGAAACATATTAATAAAGCTAGATTGGACAGGGCATAGTACAGCAAATAATAGTTTTACCCCAAAGACAAGAGCAAATATCAAGGTTATGTCATATAACTGGCAATTGTAATTTTGGCAAGATCTCACGGAAAAGCTTAAATTCTGGTTGAATTCCCTTAAATACTTCAATTCCCACAAGTTTAATACTTTGGGAGCAAAATGTCACTTAGATGTCATCTGTGGTGCACTTGTACACATAAAACATGGCAGTTCAGCAGAAAATGTCTTGGTTTGTGTACACGGAGTCTGTTGCTTAGTATCAGTTAACAGATAATAGCAGATACGTTTTATAATTATGGTTGCTAAGCAAGTTTGCTAGCATTATAAAGAATAGAAATGTTGATGACGCCATGTTGACTCCATCCATCTGTTATATACAGTGTGTGGCTTAATGTCGAAAGATGTAGAGATGTAGAGATCCTGGGAAGCCTTCAGGCTCATGTTCTTCATGTTCTGGATGAACAGTGTATTGGATGTGCAACCTGACAGAAAGTTATCGACCACTTTTTCTTAAACCACTGCTGTACCAGTTTTTATTCCCTATTTGTCCGAAAATACTGAAGGTAATAGAAAAAACACTTCCTATTAAAGATATTAATCTGACAGCTGTGCTGGGTGCACAAAAACATGGGTGACATTTCTTTATTACTTAAAAGATTGCCATGAGACCTTGTTAGCCACAAGTTCCTTCAAGCCAATACCACACAAACACACGTATTAGCTCAGCTACTCCTACTATCAACTGTTGATCCAATACCTGATTTCCTTTGCAGCTTATGTAAGCATTATGCAAGATGCTAAGTCTTGAAGGTCAGGCCTCATTATTACTACAGGCCTTTCATATTAATCTGTCTTTAAAATGTTTGAAGTTCATCCGAGGCTTTAGATGTGGTTGCCAGTGATTGGGGGGTAATATTTGGAGCGTGCGCTCCAAGTTGCTCATTCTTGTGGCTGAGCCAGCAAGGCCTCATTAAATGCAAAGGCAGACATAAAAACAATATGAAGGGAAAGCGGATACCCACACTGTAAGTGCTTTTGAAATCCTGTATTTATTCACTAATGTGTGGTGGCACCTAACAGCTACAAATGTGTCAATAAGCATTAAAACTATAGAGTTTGTGACTTTTTTTTTGGCAGTAGATGTTCTTATTTTAAAAACCCCATGATTCCTGTATCATTTGAAATGTAAGTGGCCAAATAAAAATGCATGTAAAACTCATAAATTAATTCAAGCTGTGCATTGCTGTAATAGAGTTTGTTGTATAATTATTCCATGATACCAAGCGCATTAAGCACAGAAGTCAACATTAAAATAGTTTTGAAGGTAAACTCAGCCAAGTTTTGCATTTTGGATCCTTTTAAAAAGATCCCTCCGAGGGAAATGTTGGACAGATTGTCCTGTGTGCTTAAAAAGAACAAAACTATTGTGTAACTTTGTTAATTTGTGAGCGTGTTTCGTTCTCCTCTGGTGTGGTAGAGTTTCATTTCACTCGACTTCATTACATGTCTCATTAAATTCAACTTAATAGGAAACAATATGGTCAAATAATGTGGCTTTCATATTCTGGAAAGAATGATAAATCGTTCCCTTTGGCACCCACAATCACAGCTTGAAGACCAAAAGAAAAACCAGTGTGTGCACTCTGAAGCTGAAATCGAAACTTTGCTACAACAAAGATGATCCGTAGCTTTTCTGTCGTAAACCTTTAATTTTAGACTAGTGTTTAAAATCCTGCTATTTCCAATTTACAGTTAAAGTAAACAAGAAGTTCTTATATTTATGAAGCTGAAAGCAGGTATTTCTTCTAAAGAAATGTAAAAATTTAGAGCCTGACCAATGAAGGATTTATGCCATTACTGTCAGATTGTCAAATAGCTAATATAGGCCCATAATATCAGCCCGTTGAGCTCTATTTAATTTGTCTCTCGAGCTCAAAGTTAGCTTTTTACTCCCAAGAGTAGATATAAGTTAAATACTAGTTGAAATATGATTTATTTTGTCAGAGGTTAAACATGATAAATGTACTGTAGGACATGCTAATGCTAAAGCTTCAAGAGGAACAAATGCTGTCTCATGCTGTCTGTCTACACGCTATTATTGTCAGGGAGGTAGTAACGAGGGTAAAATACTTTAACTGGCTGCTTAAGTCCTGCATTTTGACTGTGCTTACTGGCATCACTTGCCTACATCTGTTGGCAGTATTTTTATCTGTCCTAATTTAATTTACATTTTTGAAAACCTAATTTCAAATTGACTCACATACTAATGATGCATTCTTTTCCAGCTACATAAAGGCGGGTATATCTAAACCACAGCAGTCTTTGCGCTGGACTGGATGGTATGATAACTGCATTTACTGCTATAACATGCTGTTTTTATTAGAGATGCGCCGATCCGATATTCAGTATCGGTATCGGTCCGATCCAGACCTAAATTACGGTATCGGGTATCGGAAAATAATTTAAAAAATAAAATCCGATCCATTAAACGTCGTTTAGCTGCTTTGCAGTGCTCCGGCTTCTTCTTCTTCTTGTGGGTTTAACCAAAAAACCAGCCTAGTGCTACGTTACCACCACCTACTGGAATAGAGTGGGGCTCAGAAGTTAGAAAAAACCCTCAGCTCTTGTTGCTGTGACAGAAGTAGATTGTCGCTGATATGTTTCCTCCACCGCTCTCCTCTCTACCGT
>VOQJ01007886.1:1584-13754 GCA_015052665.1 Apistogramma diplotaenia
ATTTAAGGTCATTTGTTGCCTTTTTTTTTCTTTTTGTCCGCTTCCGTTTTTTTTTTTCTCTTTTTTTCTTCTTTTTTTTTTTTTTTTTTTTACTTGTTTGATTGAGTTGGGCCTCAGCTGGTGCTGCAGGGCGTAGCTTCCTGGAGAAGCAGAGAAAAGGCACGGGTGAGTTTATAAGGTACACCTATTCCACTTTTTTTTTTCCACCTTCTAGTCTAAATCTTATTCTGTTAGTGAAAAACCTGTCTCTGTCAGAACTTCACTCTGCACAGCAGGTCATGACATGTTTAACAGATTAAGCCATAATTTGGATATCTGAGCTGCACAATTTAAACAATTCTGAAATTTATTTTGAAGCCGTGTTGCCTAATTGTTTCATTACAGCTCTGCAGGGTTTAGTGAATGCTGTCTTTGTCATTTAGCCCAACGCAGAAGTGTCTATACCAGTGTGAGCAAGGCTAAAAAATCTACTTAACTGGTGTTTACTTTGAGATTTTCCTGCTCTTGATAAAGTAGAAAGACACCAAAAATATATATATATCTCAGTGTCAAACAGTAGGAGGAGCAAGGTCCCAGCTGGTGCCAATCACCTCTGCTGTGCACTTGGAGAATAGCTGATTGAGGCTCCTGGAAGCGTGTGTATTTAGTTGTAAGTGTGTACATTTTTATGTCTCCCAGGCAAGACAAATGGTTAAAGTCAGTAAAGTGGAACTTTAGATTGTGCTGTTTTTCTGTTTCTAATTCTTCACAGTCAGTTTAGGTTACTTGTACCGTTATGGGTAATTGTTCAGAACATCTCATTGCACGATCTGGAGTTATCAGTGAGAGGAAAAAGCATGCCCTTAAACTGCTATTTGCTTTAGAAAGAACGCTCTCCAGGTAGCTGCATTAGATGCAAATGCATACTTCAGATGAAGTGCACTTTACATGTTTTGGTGTTTAATGAAGACATAGTGGACCGACTTTTGAGACAACTGTAGAAATTTCAGAAAGGGCATTATTCTTCGACCAAAGGAGTCCACAGGAAACAAAAGGATATGTTTCTCTTGTGTGTTGTTGCATTTGCTGATATTTCTCAATTTCATACTTTGTACATTTGGAGTTTGTGATATTTCAGATTTTTTTAACCTGCTACCACGCCAGCTGTTGATACTGATGGTGGAAATAAACCTTTATTACACACTTATTATCCAAGTAAAATTGAGGGTTTTTTAATTTGCTTGTTTTCCTTTTTTCTTATGTATATACAGACATGAGAAGTACACATGCACCCAGGTCTCTTTTTGACACTTACTGTCCTTCTGCTATTCACTCAAAAAAGCAGAACATTAGAAACTTTGACCCAGTTTACAGGAACAGTGCAGTCCTTACTTTACTGCTTTTCTGCCCCTGAATTCCATGGCTTTGATGGTCAGCGGAGTTGAGGAAACGCACTGTTTTCTTTCTCTGTAGGGTGGTGAGCGCTCTTACGCAGTTGCCTCTCTGCCTTTGAAACTCACCTCATCCTGTCTTTCCACCTTCCAGCTCAGCGATTAGTTTCATTGTTGTCTTTCAGTTTGTTCTCTATGTTGTATGAATAGTAAGTAAATTGTTATTATCTTTTGAACTTAAACGAGAATGCCAAATTTTAATTAACACTGCTGTCATTCATAATACAAGTATAAACGTCGCTTTAAAAAAAACTCTAAAGAGTTGTGGCTACGGCATGTTTCAGTGTGTTTAGTGTTAAGTGGAAGGTAATTCAATGCAGATATGCATTTTGTGGTTTCCACTGGTGTCTTTGTGTAAATTAGGGGGAAAGTTAAGATACATTGTCAAAGTAATTTGCTGATTTGTTGTTTTTCTGTAGCTGCTGCTGACAGAAACCATTGGTAGTATTTGGTTTCCATGGTTATTTTGTGGCACCACTGATCCAGATGCTCTTGAGTTGCTGAAACTGTGTTACTGTAGAAAGTGTAGTTCATTTTTAAAGCAAATTAGAAGTGAACCAAGACCAATTACACATATGGGAGCAATTTCAATTGTGAAGCATGAAACGCACAAGTATCTTGGTTCTGTAATGGCTTACAGTAACAGCGCAGCAATTCTCTTATTTATTTATTTGTCCCTTTCATTCCCTTTTATTATCTTTATTATTTAATTTTGGAAGACTGCCATCGGCGGTCCATCCTCCTGTATAAAAACTGTTTCCTTTTACCGCCCTCCCGAGCGCCGTCAAGGCCAGAACACAGTATGACGCTCTGCCGCCACGATACAATGCTTGAGTGCCGGGGCCGCCTAAATCTACAAAACACGAGCGCTGGCGTTAGGCAGCTCTTTTGATCTGGAGCTAATCTCAGTTGCCTGCCTCCCCTCTGATCATGTCTGAATAAGAATGAGTTGGGGAGGGTGATCCTGGAGGCACAAAGAGCTTTAGACACTGCTGCTCGTCTGCCAAGCTCTACTACGTAACACAGGTCTGCGCCGATGGTCGGCCTCGCTATCATACATCTGAGCTGGGAAATCCTCGTTTAGGTACACACACATGTATTCCATTCCAGTTGCTTTTCTTCGCAGTGAGATGCTATCAGCTGCTTATTGAGAGTGTGGGAGAAGTTGCAGGGCCATGCTGAATGATCGTTAATTGTCAAGAGAATTGGCTGAGGTCAACAGCTGCAGGAGGGACTTTTGTTGTGTAATAGTTATTATGGGAAATCAAAACAGTGCTAACTGTAGACTTGGTGCTATATTTGGATGCATTACAAGTGGTTTTGATTATTCAGGAAGTGCAAGTCACTTTTTTACTTATTATACCCTTTATGTCACTTATTATTCTGTAAAAAAAAAAGTTGCTTCATTCAGTTTTCTTGTCAGAAGGTCAAGTAAGAAAGAAACAGCTGCCTCTCATCACACGTGATGCTCAATATTATTTACAGATATGTAACTGAATGCAACTTCAGCTGTACTGCAAGTCTGCATTTCTTCTTTGCCGTGTTGATCATGGCACATGCTCAGACGTGGGATTGATTCCATTGCTGCATATTTAACACTAATAATGTTGTTTCAGACACAGTTTTTGCACCACTTCAGGAAACACCGGTGGGCACCCCTTAAAGTGAAACAAAAAAAAAAAAATAATGAAAAGTATCACTGGCATCTCCCTTTTATAGGCACAATTAGAGAAAGGGCAGCAAGAACAATGGAATAACTGTGCCTTTGTTGGAACAGTTCATAGGGAATTACTTTCCAACCATTCAAAATGAGGAAAAATCATTAGCAGAAAGTGAGTTTCTTTTCCCTCCCTCTCTTGAAGCAATCTGCTGGAGACAAAGAGAACTTTGAGCCCTTGATATACAGACAGTAAGCGTGGCAGTTAAGCACAAAGAAGACACGGGAAGAGGAGGAGGTGAGGGAGAAAACCATCGGGGATTAGAATAACGAAGGAAGTGAATTAAAAGCAATTAAAATATTTGTGGGATAGCAGTTAGAGATATTTAATTTCTGTTTAAGAAAAAAAAATTACTTGGCTAAAATGTCTGAATGGTTACTCGATGAAAATAAAACAGTGTTACTCAAATTCAAATAGTTTCGAGTAACAAGTTGGTTAAACTTTTGGGGTAGAGGGAATACCTCCAGTTAACCCATGTGCTAAACCACTCTATTCTGCTAAGAAGGGTGCAGACCTCCCCTGCAGGCAGCACACTTAATTGCAGTGCCTGTACAGTGTGTCGTTCATACACAGCAGATGGCACACACCGATGGCACCTGTCACATTAATGACACATAAAGCATTTTCATTGTAAATACAATAAACTGGCAGTCAATTTGCAGGTATCAAGGCTGAATAATCACCTTTGTGATCAACTCGAGTTGCTTCTTCCCAATGTGATCGTCTTATTGAGACTGTTTATCATCATTCATTCGACAGGTGGCATAGTTAGTTCTCTGAATCAAACACATGGAAGATGCGTTTGCTTCATGGTCCGTGCGTCTGCCTCCAGAAGCCCACGTAGATGTGATATAACAAAGTGAAGAAGCAACAGGTCTGATTAACAGCTCACCCAGCATCGCTGCGTCTCAGCGTGTCAGCGCAGTCACAGGACCATGGAGCTGTTCCTGTGATGTAACCAGAGAATCAAGCAGAACAAAGGGAGAATTTGTTGTTCAGCTTGTGCCTCATCCATAATGCAGGAAAGGTGTAGACAGAATGCTGTTGGTTAAACACAACACATGCAAATCCCTCGCGCTGTCTCTCAGTGTCACTGCTTCTTAACGGCTTGTTATATACAGTTTTTTTCTTTTTGGATCATAGATATTATTAAAGATGCAGCCACACATATTAAAAAAAAGATGTGTTATTGAAATTAAAACTGTGTACAGTTTCGCTGAAATACAGCAGGTCACTTCTTCTGTTAGGCAGTAAAGTTCATCAGGAAATGTATTTAGCAAATACATATATATATATATATAAAACAAATTAAAACAAATAAAACTTGATGTAGGAATATGCAACATCAAATTTAAACATCAGTTTTTCTTGTAAAGTGATGCAATACTGATACAGTTATGATATACGAGATGAAAGAATTTGGCTCACGTCAGGCACATGGTAACCGAGACACATCTATATATAATATATACGCATGTTGATCAGCTCTTTTCGATTTGCATATAACAGATTTCACAAAGGTAAAACACCCAAAGTTGAAGCAGAAGTGCGTCACTGTTTTCTTTCAGAAGCAAAATTAATAAAGAGACTTTGCCTGAAAGCTGAATCTAGGGGAGAATTGCACGTTCACGTATTCATATGTACAAATAAATACTTCTTCGTGATTATGACTTTCTTTGTTTTACATATATTATAATATGGAGAAATATGATTTCAGTTAATTAAAACAGATTTTCTAACCTTTGCTCCCTTAATTATAAAGTACAGTAGTACAATTCCTTTGACTATAATTACTGATGATATTGCCCTGTGAGTTTCATTATAATCCTTATTAATAAGGAGCTTCAAATTATGTATAATACCACGCTTTAGATGACTTACCCAAAGACCAAACACAGATCGGCGGGGGGAATCTCTTTCATTTTCTAAAGCAGGTGTGTTTTGCCTGAGAGCAGAACCCAGATGTTGGGGCTGAATAAGAACTGTATGATATAGATTTAGATGACTTCAAATGAACAAAGCATGAATGACGTTTTGGTTTTGTAATTGTATAAAATATCAGACCATGTTGTAGATTCCTGTAGATTTTGCACTTGAAAATCATTCATAATCCTTTAAAATACTAACTAATAAACATGGTTATTTGTTTGTTTGTTTTCTTCTTTTTTTTTGCTAATTTCTTTGATCAATCTAACTTTAACTAAATGTAATAATAGATAATATGTGATACACTTCAATAAGCTTGAACAATACATTTTTCATTCCCCCTGAATGAACAGAATAATTTTATAAATTAAAATATTAAAACTCATAACTATGCAGTCAGTTATTAACAGATTTGAATCACAAATATTCTTATGATTGCCCTTGAAACACCCATATGACTCCAACTCTAAGACAGACAAACATCTCCACCCGCGAAAGTGAGATCTATAGATTCCCAGCTGAGCCTCCGAGTTAAATTGGCCTGCAGGTCTTTCTGTGCTCCCTGTGAAGGCTTTGGTCGTCACATCATGTAGCATCAGTCTGTTGTCAAAATACCAAATGTGTCTAAAATTCATTAGGGAACGAATGCAGGAAGAGAAAGCGGTAAATACCAAATAAAGCTGGAAGCATCTTCAGTCATATCCGACATACAACAAATACTCTGTGTGTCTCGTAGTGCTTCTGTAATCGCTGGCTAATTCTCAGGAGCAGTGAGGCAGAGCGCTTGACAACATCATCTACTGTGACAGGCAGATTGTGTTTTCACGTGATCGTGATCGACAACAGATTGCAGCGAGCCCGGGCTGTTCTTGTTTGCCCTGGAAATGTGTTTGTGTTTATCTTTTGCTTGTGAGAGGCATTCCTTTCTTTCTCCCTCTGTTACCAAAAACACACACGCGTGTGCGCACACACACGCCCAGACACACACACACACACACACGCATTTTTAGGCAAGCTGTTCTGCACGTGTGCGTGAGCACGCGCGCGCATGTGTGTGTGTGTGTGTGTGTGACACATGCTGCGAAGTGACTGCCAGGAGAGGCTTAAGAAACAATCCAACCAAGATCAATATCAGCAAACCGCACTTATATGTTTGACTTAACATCCAGTCGCAGTTTCCCCTGTTTCTCTTTTTTATGCACAGCTGAAGCCAAACCTCACGAAACTGCATTTACCCGAAAGCCTAAAGTGTGTGTTTATACACACTGTGACATATTTTGAAATTACATAATTGTTTGGCAAACTCTTAAACTGCTTTTTTGCTCCACCAGGCTTTGATGAGACTGTCAGCCCACACTCGAACACACTTGCAAACACACTCCTCAGAGCACGAGTTCAGGATTGCATGTAGGAGGGAGGGACAATGGCTAATGAGTAGGTCTGGGAAAGTTTCACATGGCAAGAAACTAATAATTTCGCTCATTTTGATTAATGAGAAAATAGTTTGTCTTAAGATAATACAAATGCCAAAACATATAATATTTAACTTACGGCGCGCTCGGCTTATTTGCGCACGCGTCACTGTGTGCCTAACTCTAAATTTATCAGTTTTAATAGCATAATGTGGCACACCTTCAGCTCTGCAATGTGGGGGTAATATGAATCTGGCTATAGTGCTTAGAGCTGTTTCTGCCATATATATTTATACAGTCTTAGACCCCCTGCTCAGCAGTCTCAAGAGCAAAGTATACAGTAGGTCTTCCCTGTTTTGCATTAAATTAAGAATTGAGGGAGGCTGTTCATATGCCATAAACCATAGGTTTATCCCTGTAGGCAAGTCAGTCATTTCTAAATGAGCATGAGCCAGTGTTTGCCTCATTTAATGATTTTTCACCATTCAAATGTATTTCACTGCTCTCTCTCTCTCTCTCTCTCTCATACACACTCACACACACGCACGCACACACGCTACACAGATGTTAACACGGACCTTGCACACTATGTGTAAGTACCTACTCTTGCATTGAAGCAGTAAGCACTTCACTGGCAGGTTCACTCTTATTCTTACCATGCCTCCCTACTTTACTTCTCCTCTCAGGTGCTAACCAATGACGACCTCAAGCACTGGGAACACTGAAAGGACCTCTTAAATGAACTGCTCACAAACAGCATAGAAAGCTACGAGAGGGAGGGCGCGTGAGAACGAAGACGAAGGAACACTGCATGTGGTATGTACGATCACATAAGCACCCACAGCTCTCCATATATTTCGAAGATTTATCACAGCTCTCGGCCGTCGTCCTCACTAAGAAGTCTGAAAGGAGCAAATCACGCCTGTTGAAGCTGTGACTCTGTGAACTCCCCGTTTCATACATGCTGATGTGTAACGCCGTGTTGCATTTATGAACCTACTGTGTCAAACAGACGGCACCTTATTGATTATCATGGAGGTCTCGGGGATCGCAGGAAATGCTATTAAAGATTAAAGGGTTAGGTGATGTGAAGGTGGCATTCAGAGTCATCAGACACCAGCGTCTTCAGTTACAGGCTGTAATGGTCACCTGTCGAGCAGATTAGGCAGCTTGATTTATTTATTAACTGATGTCCTACCGTTTCCTACCCTGACTGAGTGAATAACTGATTGACTGGCTGGCTGACTGCTTGCATAGCTTATGCGTCATAGGTGAACTTCAAAAGGGAAGGGAAAATATTATGGAGCTTCTTGGTGTCTGTCTGCACTACACTCAGCCTGCATGGCTTGAATTCAAGCAATTCAACCTAATAATGAAGAAGGTCTTTGATTGGTTAAATATAATTCGACCAAATGTTTGTTTGGTTTGTTTAAATATCAAGCTGGAAGAAACTTTATAGAAAAACACATTAGGATTTCAAACACCCAAGTAAAAGCCTATGATTATATTTCCCTTTTTTTAATGGTAAATTGATATAAAGTCAACAATGGGACCTTATGGTGTATTGCAGTATAACAAGCTCCATTCAGGGCAGCCATTAAAAATCCTAAAACTGATATGGCACCCATATAATGTGAGTATAATAGAACTCTGGTATTGTGAGGCCTATCTGGGATACATCTCTGTACAGAGAGCCAATGCACTGCCTGTCTGTGTCTTATCTGAAGTGGCAAACTTGCTGTTCTAATTGTTATCTTCACACTAATAGAGTGGATGTTTTGAAATCATTTGGTTGGACGGATAAAGGCTTGGCAATTCCCCAATGCTTACTGTCTCTGTCAGGGCTTATCTGTGGGAGATAGCTGGGTCCCTAAGAATGATTGGCGGGGTGCAGGATGTGCAAAAGTGCTGTAGCGTCTGCGAGAGGAGGCGGCACACACATCCAAGGAATTGTTTGAGAATAAGACAATTATATTATTTAGGAGTTGCTCCTACTTTTTTCACTGAAATGGCATTGCAAGAAGAATCATGTCATGTTTAATGAAATAATAAAGCTTTAACTCTTCTCATTAAAATAAGTGTGTGTGTGCTTGCAGAAACCGATTCTTAGCAATAAACTTCCTGAGTGGTGGAAGTGGACTTTTCTTTCTTTTTCCTTCAGCATTTCTAAAAGATACTCAAATAAGCTGAAGTGTTTAAGGAAACTTTTTTTTTTTAAAGCTTTTTGCGTCTGGCATCTCAAACATGAGGCTGAAAACTTAATCTGCGTGGACAAAACAACTTTCGCGGTACGGATTTCACCATATGAAGTCGGCTGCAGACCTCGCGGTGCTCTCTGTTACATCATTAGTTAAAGAACACGTGTCCCATCTTCATCATCTTCCTCTAGCGGTCCTCTCTGAGCAGTTAATTGTGTCCACTCTGTCGGGGCTGGCGCGATAATAACGCGTTAAGAGCAATGCCTTGTTCATTAAAGTAGAGTTTGGAAATGTGAGACCGCCCCCTTTCAGGAGTCAAAAAGAAAGAAAGAAAGAAAAGAAAAGAAGAAAAAAAAGGAGAGAGAAAAAAAATCGATTATTTCTCCACGCAGGAGAGTAGAAGGTTTAGGGAAAGACTTGGTTGGGATTGTGGGGAGGAACAGAAACAGCTTCACAACATCACTATCAAGCTTCAGACGTCCAGTACTATACCGGCACCACCTCCAACACAGCCGCTCCACCGAGTCCCTCGCCGCTCACCGGCACTACGCATTACCAGACCAGACGGAGCGTCCTCAGCGCCTCCTGAGCGAGCACTGTCGGATCAGAGAGAGAGAGAGAGAGAGACGGAGGGAGGGAGAGCGAGAGAGAGAGAGAGAGAGAGAGTAGTTTTCTCTGACATTATAGAGACTCATACCACGTATTGTAGGTTACTTTTTTCCTCTCGGCGCCGTCCTCTGCTTAGTTGCGCTCCTGGATTTTAAGTGCGTCTCGGCGAACTCCGTCCCCCATCAAGCAGCGGTTCCAACCTTGCTGTCAAACGGCCGGACCAACCAGCCGGCGGACCGCTTGTTGTAGCCTTCTCTCGCTTCACTCGGACAAGATTTCACATAAAGTAAGTACCGCACTTGCACCACTTGGCACTCACTGGCAAACACGCGCAGATTATGCTTTTTTTTTTTTAATTTAATTTTAAATGTTCCAAGAGGGAAACTTGAGGGTCTAGTTTGATGCGCGCCCCCTCCTCAACAAAGTACAGCAACTGCGTGTATTGATTTGTTGTGACCCCTTTCGACTCGTACCGGTGACAACAATGTAATATAATTACCGGGTGACATCAAATCACTGGTTATGGTGTATTAGAAGATCTGTCTTGTGATTTAAGTGTCACTGCTGTGTCGACCTTGTGCAGCTTTCTCGTGTCCACATGCAGGCGCACCGTCCCAAAGCCAATGAACAGGCAGCCCACCTTAACACAATACTTTTATGCCGTCTTTTGCGCTTTATGGTGGCATATGAAAAGTTACACGAGGATTGTAAAAAAATATGTAGTGTTCAGCCTACCTCAGGCAAAACTTTTAAACCTCGTGAAAGACAAAAGGAAACACATGTATTTGGAAAGTTTTGATATTTCAGATTTTCATTAAAGCAACAAATTGGGGAAGCAAGCATATGTGAGATGATCCCAGTTTGTGGATATATGGTTCCTTGCGCGTGATATAAGCATACTAAACTAAGGTGAACTATTGATGATAATTATTCCCTGCTAAACTTTTAACTGGTATATAATGTATGAGGCTTTAATAATTATTAAATAAATAGCTAATCATTTCCTCACTACAATACAGGGAAAAACATCTTTTTTAGACTTATTTGAATGTAAATTTATGTAGATGAGAGACACAGTGAACTGTACTGCAAATCAGTGTTTTAGAGGAGGTTTGGCTGTTCAGCCTCAACTATAATTTCTTCTCTGCTCCTTTGTGACTGAGATTGACTTATTACAATAGAGCAAGTATGATATATTTATAATCTGAGTTTGGTTCAGCCTCACATTGCTCAACCGAACCTGTTGCAATGAGAGGGGGGGAAAAAATCCGAAGACTACAATTAACTTAGAGCAACTTTCTTAAGTCTCAGCTTTAGAAGTAAAAATGGATTCTTTGTGTTACACTTAAAGTGTGCGGACTCGAGGCCCACTGATGTAATGTGCAGGGAAACTAAGGATTGCAGTGACATTTAAAATTATCATTAGTGCATTTCATTTGAATTTAGATAGATTGTGGACTGACTTGGATATGAGCAATAAAACTTCAAGGTTTATCTCTTTACTTGTATTGTTCTGAATCAGTTCTTAAGCTAAAATATAGAATGATCTATTTAATTAATTCCACTTAAAAGTAGGAAAGGAACAGGACTATAATGTAGCGATAACGGCTCAGAAATAATATAATTATTGTAACTTTCAGAGAACATTTTGAGATCCATTTGAACTGTAATATTAAAAAAACAGATGTGTAAACGAGGTATTTGAAGGCAGCTTCTGTTCATAAAATTATATCAGCCTATTTTATGTCTCCGTTTAAAACACACTGCATTGATTGCACTTCACAGTTCATTTAAAAGAGTAAAAAAAATAAAAAAATAAAAAAGGATGCTCCCTATTTAAAGCATATATGATTTTTAAGATTCATCATTTCACTTTATAAGATAACATAGCGTCCAGTCGTCCAGTTACCTTTCATTCAACTTTTATGTGAACTTTTTATTCTTGGGAAAATTACGCCTGCATTCATCTACAGTATAAAACTCATACGCATAGCTTCTCCTCCTCTTCTGACCGTCGTCAATGAAGTTGTTCTGTGTGGCCTGTCTGGCCTGTTGCTCCCTTGGGATTTAGCGATAGGTTAATCCGCTCAGAGGAAGGTGAGCACTTGCATGTGGACCCACGATTACACACTGAGAAGTCTGTCAGCCAAGCTCTGTAATCTAAGAGACCCTCCACACACACGCACACACACACGCACGCACACACGGATACTTGTATGCAGTCGTGCGCAAACACACACAGGTGCACAAAAGCATGTTCTGTCTCCTTTCTCTCTCTCTTTCTCTCTCTCACTCTCCCTACACACACACACACTCTTTTACACACATGCGTGCATCAACACCCACACTATTTGGCCTGCGCTGCTTTTGTTTCTCTTATTCTCTTAAGACTTCTCCGTCTTGACAAATCATTTGGGATTTTAGGCGTTGATTCACAAAACCAACAGTGACAACACACTCTTACCCTTCTCACAGAGTGGGATTAGAAGGTCACGTGTCTCTGTGATTGGCCGGGGCATTGAGCCGATTGTCAGGGCACTTTGCTGTACACCAGGGGCTCAGTAAAGCTTTAGTTAAGTGAAGGAAAGGCACACATTGAATGCCATGGTCAGGGTAATGCCATGTGTTTTAAAAGCACTTAAACGAAATTGGCAGACTGTAACAAATATTTTTTTAAATTTAAATGCCCAATATATTGCTTGTAAATGTGTAATGTAATGCCCATAAATTAGTTTTACTGGAAGTTACTTACTGCTACTGACATCTAGCTTGGATCTTTAAAAAAATGTCAACTATACCACTGTGCTCCCTGATCTCTGCTCACATAGACATTTAATACTGTATAGGAGCCAGGCATGCCCCACCACCACCACCGCA
>VOQJ01007890.1:12281-22285 GCA_015052665.1 Apistogramma diplotaenia
GGGTGGGCTGCGCGGGCGGGGGGGACAAGTTTTTGTTGTTGGGGGGGGGGGGGGGGGTGGAGTGGGTGGAGGAGAAAGAGGAAGTGGATGATGGGAGTTTCTCTTGGGAAACCCTGTTCCTTCCAGCTGTGGACAGATGTTGCACCGCCCCTCTGGCTGCTGACCTCTTCATGCAGACTGCCAGCAGCAGCAGCAGCTGCAGCAGCAGCAGCAGCAGCAGCAGCTCTAAATCAGTGACGGTTTCACCTTAAACAGAAGCAGGTGTGCAGGAAGGTGAGGCTCACGTTGGCCAAAAGCCTCACGTTAACTTTTCTTTACAGCACAACAGAAATATTCTTGTTTTCTGCGTTAAAGAAAAACACTTCAGCGAAAGTTTCCTCCGACAGTTTTTGTCCGTATTTACGGTTTTCCTGTTTTCCGTGATTCGCTCAGCCACAGCCGCCCCGCTGTCCACACGGGGCTGCAGACGGATGTGACGAGCACCGTTCTGAAGGTCCGGGATGAGCGTCTGGTTCGGGCCGACGACTCATCCGGGACGTGTTTACAGGTCAGGGCAGTCGGCCATATTTCCCCGCTGACCTCTATAGGCCTGCACGTCTTTGAGCAACCACAGCTTTCGCCCCCTGGTGGCCATTTAAGACACCTCACTGTTGGCTTCACTTTGCAGACCTGGAAGCTGCTGTTTCATGACTCAAACATCTGGTCCATACAACACCTGGCAGTGCTGTAACTCACCTGTAAACTGGCCGGATTAGGCCCAAACTGGGACGCTCCCAGTTAGGGACGGGTTCTAACCCCACAAATATCAGACAGAGGGCGCCACCGGACTCCTTCAAAGAACTTTAACCTCTCAGAATTCGGGAGTTGAGGTTTTGAAGGTGTTTAAGAACGACTGCAGATAGTTTGATAAAAATCCTAGAAACCTCGCAGGAGTTTCTAACCTGGATCATCCAAACCAACATTCACTGGGCTCCTTTTACTCTACGTGCTGATTACCCGACCTGCAGGTGAGAGTAACCTGCAGTTCCAGACCTCAGTGGGACCAACGTGAAATCCTGAGTTTAGTTATTAAGTAAGAAAACCTTGAAGCTGACAGCTGCCTGTAAAGAGTCCTCCAAATGTAATCACCTTTCCTCAAATTACGTCCTAATTAACCTGCAGAGAGCAGCATCAGGATCAGCGGTGAGCTCCAATAGTTAATAAAATCACTGCTAACAGGAGATCAGAAGCCTCATTAAAACCTGCTCAGGCTGTTTCTGCCTCTCAGCTTTCTCAGCTCCTGTGCCTTTTGGTCCTGACCCGGCCCAGGTTGGCTCAGGTCTGGTCCAGGGGAGCCGGTTCTGTCCTCAGTGTGCTCTCCTTTGGCCGGCCCCGGTTCTTCTCCGCGGGCCGACCCGCTGGCCGCTCGCCTCGCGCTCAGGAGGCTTTAATCAGGCCGCGAGCTGCAGAGTTCAAACCAAATATAACACAAGTGTGAACACGACTTCAGCTCTGAGCTGCGAGTGATTCCTGGGTGCACGTGACCAAACATCTCCAAACACAGCAACATTTTTACATGATGAAACATTTGAGGCCGTTTACTGCGTTATGAGGGGAGCTGCACTGCATCACACTGATGCTGCTCTGCTACCTTCTGAAGGCGAATGTTGTTCCTACTGAAAACTTTATTAATGTTACTGAGAAATCAAACAGACGCTGAAGCATGTCTCACCTGTTTGTTTCATATGTTCATGTTGTCGTGCAGAAACATCCACAGCTGCTTATATAAACATAAACATACTAACATAAAACAAAACATCCAATCACGCTGCCTCCAACAGAGCTGTGGACACGCCCCTTTTCTCTGTATGCATGAACAGATAAACCATCCAAACCCAAAGCAGGAACGCTGGGAAAGTCCCTCACAAACACTGCTTCACAGGAAGAGCACGTGACGGCTTAATGCGCTCGGCGGGACCTCGGAGTCGGCGAATGTGCCGATCGGACCGACATCTGCTTGTGCTCAGCTTCATGATGTAATGCTGGAACAGCGACGGCTGCATCACCAACTGGTCAGAGTGTGCGAAAGAAACCTCGAGATGTGAAAGATGATTTAACTAAAGCACTAAGTGCATACATCAGACAGGGTGAGGTCCCCATGGCAACCGAGAAAACAGAGCTTTAAAGGAAAACACAGCTGCTGCATTTGAACCCAAACCTGTGACTCAGGTCTCAGGTGTGAGCAGTGACAGTGCACCCCCCAGCCGACCTGTATCAGTGCACACGAGGAATCGAGTTCACACGGAGGAAAACGCAGAAAAGGGAAACATGCATTACAGGAAGCACCAAGAAAGGCGAATATAAACATGAGTACAAATAAACTCCTGAATCATGAATCTGTAGATTTCAGCAGCTGCTGTTTGGCTCAAGTGATGAAACAAATGCAGCTGCTCTGCAGCGTGCACACATACGTGCACGCGTATGTGCATGCGCTGGCCCTGCAGCGTGCACGTACCGCCCTGTAGCGTGCACACGTACGTGCATGTACCGGCCTGCAGCGTGCACGTACGCTCTACTTCAGGTCACCATTCAGCCTCGGACTCTCCAAACTCCCCCCGGGACGCCCCCCCATCTGGCCTGGGGGGGCCGTCTCTGTCCTCTCGGACACACACATCATGAACATCGTTCCTTACTTCGCCCTCACAGAACAAATGGAGGGAAGAGAACCTGATGAGGCTCAGCAGGACTGTGACCCTGCTGTGGACTCTCACTGTGAGGAAGGACCAGCGCATCACTTCCTGCATCTCTGCTCCAGTTGCCAGCAGGAGACCCAGCCTTCCCCCACCTGCTCTGGGTTTTCACATCCAGGCTGCGACCTGCTGGCAGCGACGACCTGCTGCAGAGCTCAGGCTGGTTTTTACACACCTGCAAACCCGGCTCAGGTCATCAGGAGATCAGTTATGTTCTTCACTCTGTTACAACGGACATGATGAGATGAAACAGGATCTTCTTCAGTGAGCCAAAGAAAGCCTGGAAGAGCTCGGTCACGAAGCGAGGTCAAAGGTCCCTTTGCATCATTAGAGGCCGACGTTTCATGATTATTGTCACAGATTAGTTATCATGTAGTTTATGCTCCACTTTGTTATCCAAGTCAGACTCATGTTCAGAGCCTGTGGGCTGCTGGCATCCAGCTGAGGAGCTGCTTTGGTCTTAGCTGGAGAGAACTGAAGGAGCCAGAGGAACTGCTTCCTTATTCTCACGTTAGCTGGACTTCTGACAGCAGGCTGGAAGAAAGTCTCAGGTGTGAACATGTTGTGCTGTCGTGGTGGAGGCAAACTGGCCTTTTCTCCACCCGAACAACCAGACTCCAGCTCCTGCTGATGGAGCAGTCCAACAGTGTTGTTCAGAAATCAGAGCAGCTAATATGAATCCACCCCAGACTGCATTAAAACAGACTTTTCAAATACCTGAAAACCTGCAAAGCTCCTGGAAGCTGGACCCCGATGCTAACTGACCCCGATGCTAACTGACCCCGATGCTAACTCACCCCGATGCTAACTCACGCCGATGCTAACTCACGCCGATGCTAACTCACCCCGATGCTAACTCACCCCGATGCTAACTCACCCCGATGCTAACTCACCCCGATGCTAACTCACACGCACACGCAGACCCCATCACGCTCATTCAGCGGCTGCAGAAACCCTCAGTCACTTCATTACGTCTGCAGCCAGAAATCAAAGCCTCTGAGTGGCCATCACTCACTCTGTGTGTGTGTGTGTGTGACTGACAGGTGCAGAGAGCTAACAGTGTGAGTGCATTAATTAATGACTGACGGCTAAACAGCCACAGCAGTAATAACAGTTAAGCCTGCCGGCACTCGGGGGCCACACCGACACCGATCGATGGATCAATGCTTGTACTCCCCCCCCCCACACACACACGGTCAGGTCTATTATTCTCACTTCCTAGCAGCACAATCACACACACCTGCTATAAGAACTAGGTGCCCCGACGCCCCCGGCTCGCCTCGATTTTAACGGACATTGAGCCTCCAGAGGAGCACGAGGAGGAGCTCCAGCACTCACTTTGTCTTTGTCTCCTTCACTCAACCAACGCTTTTTTCCCAGCATCCTCTGGCAGGGCTGAGATGAGCTAATTAACGGGTGACCACGCAGTGGCCGCACAGATCTCGGGGGTCTTTGATCGGACGGTCAGGCTTGGTTTGACAGGTCGGATTAGTGAGCTGCGATTAGGAAGAAGGTCCACGTGAAAAATGCTACGCCTTGCTGGACCGCAGGGAGGGAACGCCGGGCATGCTGGGAGAAAACAAGGGCAGGAGCGTGTCACAGCGATCCGTGAAGCTCCAGTGATGTGGGTGACTCGGGGTCTGACGTCGGCCCCCAGCAGCCGTTGGGATGAAGAGGAGCATCGCCTGAAGTTTATCTGAACCCTCCTTTCGTCCTGCCTCCGAGCTGCAGTGCCTGCACGTGGCTTCGTGACCTCGATGTCTCGGCTACAGGAAGTAGCCTGCAGGTAGCAACCTAACCTGACGTGCACGTCTTTACGCTCCTCGTTATTTAAGCGACATAAAGCTGAATGTCTGCAGGCTTCTTTCCTCGGCACAACGCCCACAGTGGAAACCTGAGTGCCTGCAGAGTCACAAGCTGAGGTTCACAATAAAAACTACAACTACAGTTTAAGGTTATTAACAAGGAGACCTCACAGAATAAAACATTAGCTTCCTTTAAAGCTTTTTGCATTATTTAACGAGGACGCCGGGAAAGCTGCAATCACTTCCTGTTTTTAGTGCTCCAGGGATCCGTCCGGGTTCTTCCACTCACTGATTCACCGTCCGGCTGATCCGGATGAGCTCATCTGCACAGCGTCCACGGGATCGCCGGGAGCCGGTCAGTGCAGTGGAGGCAAACACGGGAATTATGGGTAGTCCGGGTCTTGCACCGCGCGGTGGGTCTGCTTTTGTTTGTGTGTCGCAGGCCGTTTTTCTGCCCTTTGATGTGAAAAAGCTTGTTTCATCCTGCTGCGACAGAACGATGGCGCTCTGATCATCAGTACAACAGCGAGTGACTGAAGGGCCCCGGCCCCTCCTTCACTCACGGCTGCAGCAGCAGGGGGCCGAGGCCTTCAGGCTGAAGGCTCGCAAACTAATTTTTAGTATTTTGATGAAGAAACGTGAAATCTGATCATTTCTGCTGTTTTTGTTCACGTGAAACATGATTGCTGATGCGGTGCCGCTGCCCGCCGGCAGCGCTCACTCTGATTTAAATTCACCACCAGGATCTTTAACGCTGTAAAACAAAGGTATGAAAATGTATTTAAAGCAAATATGTCCCATCCTGCTTCCCGTACGTCCAGCTGTAAAGGAAGCTTTAGTGTCCAGCTGCTGGACGTCTGCAGCTTATCGGCTGGAGAGGAAAATAACGCTGCCGCTGAGGTTAATGCAGAGTTGAAACAATAGAAAGAGGGAGGAGAAGGAGGGAGAGGACGGAGGGATGAAGAGGAGGAGGAAGGGAACTGGGGTTTATGGGGGAGAGGGGAGTTTTGGCAGAGCAGAGTCTTCGCTCGGCTGGCGGCGGCGTGAAGCGGACTCAGGGGCGTCCTTACCGAGCTGCCGTTAGGCGTTAAATGAACACCTGGCCGCCGAGTCTCAGACCGGGGCGCTGAGTAGTGATGAAGAGGAGGAGGAGGAGGTGTAGGCTGCAGATGGGGAGGGATCAGCTACACAGGAGGCTCCTGATGGTCAATGAAGGAGTCTTAATAAAGTGGGTTTAACCACTTGAGTCCAGCCGAGCAGGAAGTGCTTAAATCTACACCGTCTACAATACTCCATCACCAGAGTCCAGGAGGGGAAAACACACAAGCATCAGCATCCGAGTGACAGCTGTGTCCGTGGATCCAGGTCACAGCCCTCCAAATTAAATCTGAGGAGTCAAGAGATGGCTGAGAAAAGAAGAAGCCCACTTCCTGTGACACGTCCTGGAAGAACCGGGACCTCACCGGGCTTCAGTGTTTGTTCTCGAAGGCAGAAGTGACAGTTCTGGGATAAGAGACCGGAGTGATTATATGTGCCATTGTTCAATAGTATTTCACAATAAAAGTCTCATTCACCTTTATTGAGATTATCAGCCAACAACACGAAGAATAAAGCATCTGAACCAATAAACTCTAAAGACACGACTGAAACAATATTGAAGTGGAAACATGCTTCAAAATACTGCAACTTTCTCAGCAGCCATGTGATTGGTCAGCTCCAACAGCTAGCAGACAGCTAACAGCTACAGCCGCCTGTGTCACCCTCCACCTGTCAGTCCGAGGCAAACTGAATATGAGCAGGCGAGTTATTTAGTGCAGCTGTGTTTTAAAGCGCCATCAGGCGGTAAATGTTTCAATTGAATTAATGTGTTGAATGCTTTAACATGGGAGCCTACTGGGACTGACTCACTGCTGCCTCTGCTGGAGAGGAGAGGAAGTGCACTGGCTGAGCAGAGTGACGTCTAAATCAGCCTGCAAGAAGTTCTGAGTGTTAATTTAACCATTCTGATTCAAAGCTACAACACCAACATGTGAGGCCTCATATTACGATGATGAGCTGCTGCAACATGCAGCAACATGCAGTTAAAGTAGGACTTTTAATTACCTGTGTATTAATTCACTATATGAGCTCAGCAGCAGTGAATGTCTTTCTCCCTTTAGTTTTCATGGAGCACAGAAAAGGGCGTCATTAGGTTGGTGGTTCGATGCCCGGCTGCTCCAGCCTGCAAAGTGTGTTTAAGCGTCTGCAGGTGGGAACGCGTCTGAGTGCTGCTGACGAGCTGACTCAGGGGTCTGGGTACTGAGACTTCAAGCATTTCAAACTTCTTTTTCTTGGTTTGCAGCTCTTTTGCTGTCGGCTTCACACGGCGTGATCCATTTTCTGCTCTGCTGCAGGTTTGCTGCTCCTGCAGCAGGTGAGGGGCTGTGCCGAGGTGCACGTCTGGCTTAGCATTAGCTAAAACTCTCCAGCAGCCTCCCCAAGTGTCATCCAGCATGCTTAAGTTAAGGTGCAGCGACTGGCAGTGATTTGCATAAGTAATTAGCTAATGTGCTGTTCAATTTCTCTCCCATCTGGCTCACTGAGCTACACCTCATTTCTCAAATTGACAGGCCGGTCACTATCGCTACCCACACTGCAACAAGGCGCCCACCAAATTAATTTGTCAACCTTCTCCTGTAATGGGACGTTCACCTTGAAAACTCAATTTACCTGAGGAGGTGAGAGTCCGGGAGCGAGCGGCAGGCGAGTGGAGGAAGCGGCTGCGGGGAGATGCTGAAGATTCTTTGGAAAAATAAATTCTTTGAAGTGTAAAAAGCAGAAAGCAGGTGACAGCAGGTGAGATTGGACGCGAGAGCACCGAGTGTTTGAGGTGTTAGAGAAACAACAGCGAGATGTGAGAAGGTCAGCAGAACCCGCAGCAGCAGGTCGCATTAACCCGGCTGCGTTTGTATGCACGCTTTATGAAGTCATCCCTGAGGACGGCAGAACCCGAGGCTGACAGCACCCCCCCCCCCCCCCCCAAATATATTCAGAAACCCGAGAAAACAGAAAATGCATCACATTTCTCACTCAGTCGTTTTCTGGCTGAGAACACTGGACTCCGTATTTTTGAGTCAATAAAATGTCACAAACCACGCGACATGTTCGGGGTGCCACCGTGATATTCCCGAGCACGAGTGCTTCCACCGCTGAGGTGCTTTTCTGTCGGGATGAACGAGCTCAAAAAGAAATCCAAGTCGTGCTGTTTTCAATAACATTTTTCACGATTACGTGTAATTTAGAACTCTGAGGTTAAACACGACCAGGAAAACAAAAGCATCTAAAATGTTAATGAAAACAACTTGAATTTCTTTGCTCGTTAATCCTCCTGCATGTTTGCAGTAATTAGCATTTTTACATTATGGTCTGACTATATAAAGTTTGAGGTTTATTTACAATGCAAAGCCTTATTTGACACTAAGGAGGGAGAAATATGTTCTGCAGTTCTGCAACAGCCAGAAGAGGAAGCAGTGACACACAGGTCTGGGCCTGATCTCCTGCCTCATCACTGACAGAAGTGGCCAAATACACCTGATGCCCGGCCTCATGTCAGGTGGACCTCGGCTTAATCAGTCCAGCCTGAATGTGGCGAGTACGTCTTCCTGTCCTTGCCTTTGAGAATAAAAGCCCTATATAAAAACAGTTTATGTGTGGGCCTTTCTTTGTTTCCTATTAAATTAATATTCACTGTCTAATATGTGGTTCTAATGTAAACGATTTGTTTAATAGGATAAAGTCCACTTAAAAGGTTACAGCATTACAAAACTGTAATGCACACAGAGTCGTGTTACAGTTAAAGTCCTTCGGTGTCGTTCAGACTGAATCGTGTTCCTGTTCAGTGCTGCTCATCGACTGCAGGTACCGGACAGAAGCATTATTTGAACATAATAAATACGTAATGACAGCATACACACCTACTCTTATTTAGGGGCAATTTGGGGATGCGTGTAAGAACTGGCCCATGTGAGGACACCAGGTTGTGAGTGCAGGACGGCAGCAGCAGCCCCACTTAATATAAACCAACCAACCAGTGAGGGGACATTTATTATTCAACCAGCCTTCAGGGTCACATGGTATCTGTTTTTATAAATCCTTCCTCCTCCTCCTCATTCCCCTCATCCCAGAGTGAAATGGACAGAGTGTGTGTGTGTGTGTGTGTGGGTGTGGGTGTGTGTGGGTGCTCGGGGACCGAACTCGGGGAAATGGGCCAAAAAGTGAATGTAATGAAACCCCCCAAATTAATTTCCAGTCTCATCTTCAGCTGCAGGCAGAGAGGGAGGGGGGACACCAGGGGACGAGACTGAGGAAGAACGGGGGGGTGGGGGGGGGTGCTGGAGACAAAGAGATGAACAGAAAGAAAGAAGTTCATATCATATCTGAACAATATTCAATAGCAGCAGGTCAGAGCTTTATCAGCACCTGACAAACGGCTGGAAAAAGGTCAAATTTAGATTTTAAATCTTTCAACTGAACAGCTACAATGAAACCAGTGAGTCAACGAAGCAAAGTCAACAAGTATGAAGACACTTTGCTTTCTTTGTTCAACGTGAGCACGAGAACGCGGCTCACATGAACTTAACCTGGAACCTTTTCACTATAGAGCTGCTGTTTCTTACCAAACACCAGCGAAATATCCCACTGAACGTACTGCAAGTGCTCCAGTAAGTTACATTTTATTACCTTTTAAAATGTCCTGATTATTCTGGCACTGAAGTCACCATGTTTTGTTACCGACACTTCAGACAAAGTCTTTCCTTTGTTAGTCCAGGTGAGTCTGCAGCTGCATTCACCTGCTAACGATGATGTGCATGTGAAACGTGCGCAGTTTCACATAATGAGGTCAGTGTATGTACAAGAAAGACAGACAGACAGGCAGACAGACAGTCAGTCAGACAGACAGTCAGACAGACAGGCAGACAGACAGACAGACAGACAGACAGTCAGTCAGACAGACAGTCAGACAGACAGGCAGACAGACAGACAGACAGACAGACAGGCAGACAGACAGTCAGACAGACAGTCAGACAGACACAGACAGACAGACAGACAGACAGACAGACAGACAGACAGACAGACAGTCAGACAGACAGTCAGGCAGACAGACAGACAGACAGTCAGTCAGACAGACAGTCAGACAGACAGTCAGACAGACAGGCAGACAGACAGACAGTCAGACAGACAGACAGACAGACAGTCAGTCAGACAGACAGACAGTCAGTCAGTCAGACAGACAGTCAGACAGACAGACAGACAGACAGTCAGACAGACAGTCAGACAGACAGACAGTCAGACAGACAGACAGGCAGACAGTCAGACAGACAGTCAGACAGACAGTCAGACAGACAGACAGGTAGTGCAGTGCGTCGTGTGGAGGGAAGACGTCTGTCTGTCGCCCCATTCAGCTGTTCTCTTATTAAATTCCTTTGTACTG
>VOQJ01007895.1:10515-21031 GCA_015052665.1 Apistogramma diplotaenia
ATCGTGGGGAAAAAACTGTTGTTTTTTTTTCCCTTTGTGTTGTGGTTTTTTTTTTTTTTTTTTTTTTTTTTTTTTTTTTTTTTTTTTTTTTTTTTGGGGGGGGGGGGGGGTGATAGATTTGCTGTGTATGTGTGCGTGCATGCTCGCATTTTATTATCAGATGAATCCAGCAATAGGAGGTTATGTTTATATAGCCCGGGGTTGCTATTGGTTGTGTGAAGGTGCAGGAGATGAACGGGTTTGATTGTAAAAGTATCGATTGCATTCCAGAATAGATGATAATAATAATTAAAAAAAACGGTTATTGTTTCCGTATGTGTTAATGCAAAAGATATATATTCATTTATGTGAAAATGTTTGCGTCTAAGATAGGACAAGCTTGCACAGACACTGTACAGAATGTGTTTTTGTTCATTTAAATATTTCTTCTACTATGTTCTTTACTCCGAACCACACCCCCTCACATTAAGTCTGTGCCTGCATTTAGATTTAAAAGCTGCTGACTACAGATGAATGAGTCCATCTTGCTCTGCTGCCAGATATTAAAAGGCTTTTTAAAAAAAAATTTCTCTTCCAAGTTTCATTCCAGTCAAAGTTCCAACTATTCAGACATCTTTGAGATGCGTTCTGTCCACAGCAGGTTGTATAACTGTTAAATCACTGTCTCACCACCGATAGCAGTTCAGCTTCAACCTTAACAACTCGTGAAATATTACTGCCAGATTGCCACTGCCTGTTGTGTGCGGGCTCAGCATCTTCAAAGCGCGCTCTGCACACACTCTGTATGTATGGAGAGTTTGTAATGGATTGACATCGTCATTGATTTTCAGTCAAAAGTTTGCTCGTCTGTATCCTCGCACAGAGAAATTGTGACTACTGGTAACATGATGTGTTTGTCAGTGCAGAGTTTAGACTTCACAGTGCTGAATGGATCGCTGCTATCAGCCATTTGATTTTGAAGTTTGCCATATTGTTTCTGCAGTGTGTGCTGTCTTCACCGCAATGATGAGTATCTTTGTACTAGCTCGGGGCTGTGTCACTGAACACAAGAGTCTGCTTCTCATAACGTTTTCCAGCTGAATGAGCTTTGAAGTGCCAAGAAATGATTAGCGGGTCGCCCGTACTGTCCTTGTTACTGTACAAAAGGGACAAATGTGGGACAAAGATCATCCTTGGTTAAAAAAAGGCACTTTTCCTGGAGCATGCTGATGAATGCTTAGGTGCTACTGGTGACATAGTTTCTAGTCAGGTGTTCTTGGATGTCAAGGAAGTTGGTTGTCTTTGGTGATGTTGCCGTTGCCAGCCTTTCCTGCGATTTAATATTGTCTCACAGTGATATCTGCTTTAGAGATCGCCCCACTTATCAGTCTGTGGGGAGGGGAGGGTTGGAGGGGAATTAGTGGACAATATAGACAGCAATCCAAAATCTCTTTAATTACTTTAATACCTTTTTAATAATGCCTTTTAATTGTTTCCTTTTGTTTTATGTACCTGTCAAGTTACAGGCATAAACGGACATTAATGACGACGGTATTCCCGCACCGCCTGGTTACCTGTTGTTTCATGTGATCTGACATTAGTGTAACTTCAGCCTGTCAGCTGACACTTAAATGGCAAAAGCTGAGTTGCAGAACATCGTGTGTGTTGTTTTGCCGGGTAATCTGGTCTCATTTCATTGTTTCTTCTCTTCTTAATCCTACCCCCCTCCCCAACCATCACACACACACACACACACACACACACCAATATCTCACTCTAATCCTGTCTGGTCACCACATATCTGACTGGCTGTGTCAGTCAATTCTGTAGCTATTGTTGGAATAAATTATTGCAACGTGCGTAAGATAGAGGGTACTTAATTTTTTTTGTTACAGAGTCTCATTACAGTTCTTATTGGTTACAAGTCCGTGTGTCATAGACTGTTCTGTTAGGGAATGGGACGTGGCTGTTGCTATGCTGACACTAGGAAAATCTGCACTGCCGATGTAACTAAAGAAATCCGATCTTCATTTCCAAGAGCTGCAGTGTTTTGCACTCCTCGTTCATGTTTATTTCATCTCACACACTGCACTCTTATTTTTTTTTTCATGTGGCACGGCCGGCAGTGTTTTGACTCGTGGTTTTCATGTTTTAAAAATACATTGTTGTGGTGGGGATGTGAGCCTGAGAGGGAGCAGAATATATGACACAAGGAAAAATAATGATGCTGATCAAAGACCCCTCGTTTCAGTTGCCCACTTCTGTTAAATAGAGCACATTTAATAATATGCACTGATCTAAATCATAGAATAATAGGTCCTAGTGATCCATGTGTGAAATGTAGCCATAAGTGCAGCTTCCCTTTGAAGTAGAAACATGCAAGCAAGTGAGGTGCTAAATTTGGAAGACGCCTCCAGGGACGTTTTTGATGTGTTTGTTTTCTCTCGTACTCTGAGCTTTACCAGGCGTGAATAATGTGTTTATGCACAGCATGCTTCGATCAGGTTCGTGGATATGTGCTATATGCTGTTTGCGTATATAAATGCAGGTGTTTTCATTTTGCTTTCATCTGCGTTTGGAAATCTTGACCCACAGATGGAAAAAAAACAAAGAAAGGATTAGGCAATACTTTTTACGTCAGCTGTAGCACCAACCGCAGCTGGATTTAATAGCCTGTTTGTTTTTTCGTCTTTTTATGTAACATGATTGTAAGTGTTCTCTAAAAGGCCACTAGGCTGCAGAGCTTCATTATTAAAATCTAAATAATCAGTCATCAGAATGATGATAAACATGTACAGCAATTTGTTAGTAAGAATGCAAACCAAAGGTAGTGAAAGCTAATGACGCAAATATTTTGCCACTGATATCCTAAAGAGAAATTTGCACTGCATTTTAATTATTGAATTTTCCATATCTCATATTGTACTGCATCCTGGTGCATGCTCAACTTTTGACTGCTATTGTATATAGTTGCATAATGCTGATGAACATTATGAAAAGGACACGTTCACCCTTTGCCAACCAATGACTGTATTTGACCTTTTAAGTGCAAACTCGTTGACTTGTAGTCACTGATGCATCGCACTTTGTCCCCCTTCTCTTTTTCAGCCCCGGCCTCCCAACCGGCCGAAACCCAAGATGGCAGCATCTCCTGCGTCGGCAGTCAAGCTGTCGGCCAGCCGGGGAACATCTGGTGCCAGGCGGAGAAGGACGCGCTGTCGAAAATGCGAAGCGTGTCTGCGGACGGAGTGCGGAGAGTGTCACTTCTGTAAAGACATGAAGAAGTTCGGCGGGCCGGGGCGGATGAAGCAGTCCTGCATCATGAGGCAGTGCATTGCTGTAAGTGTGTCACGTGTGAGTGAATTTTTGTGTGTGGTGCATGCATGCAAAATGAGCTTTTTTCAATAAGATTATAGAACAAACAAACAAATCATGGGCTGTTTTTTGGCTAAAGGGCGGAAAGCTGCATAAATAAAAACAAATTACAACAAAAAAAATTGGGAGAGCTGATTCTTATTTACAAAAGCAGCTGTAGTCACTGTTTCAAATATAGAAATCCAAAAAGCAGTTGAAAATAATTCATGTCAGATATAGTCATTAATGCTGTATGAAGCATAACAAGTGATAATGATTGGCCTCCTGGGAGCCACAATTCCTGCAACACCTGGAAGAGCCTAAGTAGACTTCAGCACAGGTGTGATGACGTATCTTGTGAGGCATGAGGCGGAGCCTGATTTGCTTTCATTAAAAATTGTTAGTTTCCATTTTTGTTTTATGTAGACAGTACATGCTGTTTTAACTTTCCCAGGTGTCTGATTGGAAGCAGTTTCTGTGCCTTTGGTTAAATAAGAAGGTACAGCCAGTGGGTGAGTCACTTAGCTTTGGATAAATACTGAAAATGGATGGAAACACCTCCATGGGCTCTCTAAAACCTACCGATTAACATATCATATCTTGTTTGGTTAATGATTATTTAATTGTTAGCCTTTGGCATTTTGGTGTCACTACATAGTGACAGGCAGCTTCTAATGCATCAATGAGCTTTAGAAGTGTTTGCCTTTGTATAGAGCCAGGATAGCTGTTTGTTGTATCCGTTGTTAGCTAAACTAAAAGTCTCAGACTATCATTTTCGCTCAGGAGTTGGTTCTGTGCTTTTCATGAGATCTGATTAACTTTATGTTCTTTGATCATGGACACAAGGTGCAAGTTCTCGGGAATCAAGTCTGGACTGTCTGCATCTCAGGTTGAAGCGCAGGTGGTTCCTGCAGTCCACTTGATGCTTTCACACCCTGATTCAAGGGTGTTCCTCTCAAAGTGCATGGCAATATGTCCTAATTAACAAGTGTGGATTTCTCATAAACTTGACTGTGGATGCACCTGTGTGATTCTGGGGGAGTTGCTGCTTGGATTTTAGTTGTTGTTTGTTTTAGCTATGACACAATATAGAGATTGCAAGGAGCAATTGCATTTACGTGGACACATGGAGGGAGTGACAATGACCCGGTTTGTATGTTTCAGTACCAAGGACAGAGACATGCCGAGATTCTCAGTTTGATTGTTTCTGCATTATAGATGATAATAAGTGCTCGATTTTAATTTTTAACCTCACTAGATACAAGATACCAAGACAACACTTGGGTCTTGGGCTTTTTAGCCACTGTGTCTCAGTAATGCAAAACATGCTTAACTTATCCTCCATATTAACTTACTCATACAGCTATGCGTACTGCTTTAGCCCATTTATTGGTTGGCTAATGTTATTGATACGAATCTGTTTGCAAGCTCACGGTAAATAATGAACTAAGTTTTATAAAAACATTTTTTAAGTTATATATGATCAGGCTTTTAGATCATCAATTAAGAGGAGCTTATTCAAGTGCATAAACCAACCATTGTCTTACCAATCAGTGAAGTTAATCGTATTCTTCCTGTCACATCAATATTTCATTATGATTTCATGGTGGCTGTGGCTCAGGAGGTTGAGCAGATTGTCAGCAAAAGCAAATGCTTTCAGCCTCGGCTCCTTTGGTCCACATGTTCTTAGGAAAGATACTGAACCCCTGTCTGCCTCCGCTGTATGATTTATGTGTGTGTGAGAGATGGAGAAAGTACTGTACGTATAGAATAAAGCACTCCATAGCTCTGTGTGTGCGTGCGTGTGTGTGTGTGTGTGCGCGTGCGTGTAAATGGGTGACTGTGGCTTATAGCTTAAAGTGCTTTGAGTGGTCGATAAGACAAGAAAAGCGCTGTATAAATGCCAGTCCATGTACATTTTTCCATCACTCAGATTGGATTTTTAATTTTCTGGTTCCTTAGTTGAGTCATACGAGTAGGCTGTTGAAAGCCATGGCATCAAATTGTTCCAGCTCTGTTTTGTTTCACCCTTCTGAAAAAGTGTGGGTTCAATTTTGGTAAGCCAGCGAATTGTTTAAAAAGAGGAGAGCGAGCTGATGCAGCAGCCTTTATCTTCTGCATTGTTTTGTTTTTTTTTTCTTTTCTATCCTCCAGCCCGTCTTACCCCACACAGCAGTGTGTCTTGTCTGTGGCGAGGCAGGGAAGGAGGACACAGTGGAGGATGAGGAAGAGAAATTTAACCTCATGCTCATGGAGTGCTCCATCTGTAATGAGATTGTTCATCCGAACTGTCTCAAGGTAAAGATCTGAGTATCAATCAGCTGTTTGATTCATGTCAAACACAGTTTAATAGTCAGTGTGTTTCCTTTTTGTTCAGATTAAAGATTCAAATGGAGTAGTCAATGATGAGTTGCCAAACTGCTGGGAGTGTCCAAAGTGTAACCATGCTGGGAAAACTGGAAAAGTAAGCATCAGTATGGACTTTATTCTGCACATATCTGAACGATGCCTTTGTTAAATGGCTGATTTTCAGTTAAGAATCTAAGAACCAGAGAAATAAAGTTGTGCTCTCTTGTTTCCTAACCTTTTGGCCTCAAAGCAAAAAAGAGGGCCAGGGTTTAAGTACGCATCCAACCTTCCCGGCTCGCTGCTGAAAGAGCCACGGTTAAACCGAGATTCAAAGGAAGAACCGGACCTACCCATGATAGCTCCGCCAACTCTTCCTACCTTTACGACCACATCTGCTGTGAAGAGAAAGGCAGAACGAGATGTAATCTCTAAGAAAAACGACGAGGAGCCTCCTAAGAAACGCCCCCCCTTGCTTACTCTAGATGGTATGCCCCGACCAAGACTGGAGGACAATCCGCTTAGGAAAAAGAGGAAACTATTTGATACCAACGATGAGCCTATCATTCTTAAAAAGAAGGTAAGATCCTTGTCTCTTTGGAACGTCACATAGTCTGAGTAGTTTCTTGTTTAGTCTTTTATATTTTAAATATTTTTAATGCTTTTATTAACGTTGTGCTTGTTGGAAATATTACAAAGGGTCGAGATGCAGAAAACCAAGTGTGGAAGAATATAACTATAAAAAGTTCTTGAGCCACCCCTCATTTCTTTATATTTTGCTCACACAGAAAATCAATACACAGTAAAGCGCCATCAGATTTTCATCCACCATGCAAACAAACACACTGCCATTCCAGTGAAATCATACCTGGATAGACAAATTCACAGTGGAACTCCATCAGTCGTGGATTGGCCTCCCCATTTTGATCAGTGTGGGGTCACCTTGACAGAGAACAAAAGGCAGCCAACATCCAAAGAAGAGCTTTGAATGTCCTTCAAGAAGCCTGGAGAACTGTTCCTGAAGACTACTTAAAGAAATGGGAAGAAAGCTGCCTCAGAGGGTTCAGATTATGTTGAAGAGTAAAGGTGCTCACACCAAATGTTGACCTTCAAGCTGGTTAGAACTGTACAATCGACATTTGCTCGTTTCTATAAATTACTGCACCTATTTCGCATTTTCCTTGCAAAACATAACAAGAGGGGTGGCTCAAGACTTTTGCAGTGCTGTAGGTGTTTGACATTGGATTGAGCTGTTGCTTAAAATGCAGACAGACACTAAAGTTTTTAATTAAGATGCAGATTTTTAATTAGAAAAGAAAACAAATTTTATTGACTATCCTGATCTTTACGCCATAAAACCGATACTTCTGGCTGCTCTAAAAACACAATTATTCTCCCTCTTTTCTTTTTTAGAAGAAGCTTTCAAAACCGGATGATTCATTTACTTTGAAGCTGCTGCGGCATATTAAGACAGAGAATGACCACGGTGATGAAGAAGATGAGCAGGAGGATCACGAAGAAGATAGACTGTCCTTTGAGAGGATGCTTTTAAAGGAGAAAAATGAGTATGAGGATGAGGACCAAGAAGGGGACGCCGAGGAGGAAGAGACTGTGAAAAAAGAGCGAGACAATAATGCAGAGATTCTTCTGAACCCGCTGCTGAGAACATCCACAGCCAGAGAAAGCGACCAGTCCTCCTCCAACTCTCCCAGAGCGGGACCAAGCAGCGAGTCTGGGGAAGCCCAAGAGAAGCCCAGACTGAGCCCCGCTCAGCTTAAAGTGCGACATCAGCGCAGACGTCTTCCCAACAAGGAGGCGAGCAAAGAGTTCAGCCAAGAGGCGCCCAAGACAGAGGACTGTCAGAGCAACCAGAAGCTGGGCACAGTCAAGAAGGAGGAGGACAGCCCACCCAACCTCAATCGCCGACCCCTTAAGAGCGAAGACCCTGTGACCAATCAGAACCGAAAACCACTAAAAACTGAGGACCTACCTGCTAATCAGAGCCGAAAAGCCGTTAAAACGGAAGAAGGTGTCGTCAGTCAAAACAGGCAGCCACTGAAAGCTGAGGACATCTTGGCCAATCAGAATCAAAGGCCAATAAAATCTGAGCCTGAGAGCGAAGTAGATGAACAGAAGCCTAAGTGGCCTCTTAATAACGGCAGCAGCGACCTGGGGGACTGGCTGCGACACCGCGGGCGGGAAATGAACGGGACACCACGCGGTTACTCGCCACTCGGTTGGAACAGAAACTCTCCGATCACACCAATGTGCCCTCGACCGCTTCCCTGCCGATCGCCACCAAAGTGCATCCAAATGGAGCGGCACGTGATCCGGCCCCCTCCCATCAGCCCGCCTCCTGACCGACTGCCCCTGAATGATGGCGAAGCCCACGTGATGCAGCGGGAAACCTGGATGATGGTGTTCAGTCACCTCGCTCACAGAGATCTTTGCGTCTGCATGCGTGTCTGCAGGACCTGGAACAGATGGTGAGTAGAAAGTCTGTGGATTTGAAAACATGCCTCCTTCACTTCATCACACAGCAGTCCAGAGAAAATGTCCGCTGTGTCTCCCATCAGGTGCTGTGACAAAAGGCTCTGGAAGCACATCAATCTGAATCGCTGTAAGTCCATCACTCCTCTCATGCTGAGTGGGATCATCCGCAGACAGCCGGTAGCCCTTGACCTCAGCTGGACCAACATTTCCAAGAAGCAGCTCAGCTGGCTCATCAACAGACTTCCAGGTAAATAAATTCAGCCAACAGTACACAGGTGTGTTTGCATCTCTATGAAACAACCTAGTGATATACAGTACTACAACGCTAAACGTATTCACTCGTTTGCCTTCACACACATATGAACTCAAATGATGTGCCATTTTTAATCCATAGGGATTTAGAGGATGTCAGCCCACCCTTTACAACTATAAGCTCCAACTCTTCTGGGAAGGCTTTCCACAAGGTTTATGGGAGAGAGTGTTTTGGGGAATTGTTGACAATTCTTCCAGAAGCATATTTGTGTGGTCAGACACTGATGTTGGATGAGAAGGCCTGGCTCACAGTCTCCACTCTAATTCATTGCAAAGGTGTTCTAGCAGGTTGAGGTCAGGACTCTGACCTCTGGCCATTTAAGTTATTTCACACCAAACTGGCTCATCCATGTCTTTATGGACCTGCTTTGTGCTCTGGTGTGCAGTCATGTTGGAACAGGAAGGGCCCCCCCCCCCACCATCACCAAACTTTACACTTGGCACAGTACAGTTAGATAGGTACAATTCTCCTGTCAACCACCAAACCCAGACTTGTCCATCAGATTGCGAGACAGAGAAGAGTGATTCATCACTCCAGAGAACACATCTCCACTGCTCTAGAGTCCAGTGGTGACGTGCTTTACACCACTACATCTGACACTTTGCATTGTGCTTGGTGATCTAAGGCTTGGATGCAGCTGCTCAGCCATGGAAACCCATTCCACGAAGCTCTCTGTGCACTGTTCTTGAGCTAATCTGAAGGCCACATGAAGTCTGAAGGTCTGTAGCGACTGACTCTGAAGAAAGTTGGTGACCTCTGCGCACTATGCAGCTCAACATCTGCTGTCCCCACTCGGTGATTTTTACATGGTCTACCACTTTGTGGCTGAGTTGCTGTCGTTCCCAGTCACTTTCACTTCCACGACTGGACTTTTTGCACTGGTTGCATCCTATCACGGTACCACCCGGGAATTCACTGAGCTCCTGAGAGCGACCCATTCTTTCACTTGTAGTCTGCATGTCTGGGTGCTTGGTTTGATACACCTGTGGCCATGGCAACATAGTGTATGTGCAAGTAATGATGAAGGATTTATATGATGATTTTGTGTATTTGTGTTTATTAACACCTCATAAGCCTAAAAAGCAACAGAGTGATAGTTTAAAGATCATTTTGAAATCTAGTTAGTCTCACTACATAATTATTCAAATGATAATGGACTGACACAAAATGAGGTGTTTCTTATGAAAGGAAAATTTAGAAGGAATTATTTTTCAAGCGAATGTTTTTCACTTTCAATGTGTTTGGTTTTGCTTTTTACTCAGCATATTTACCTTAGTTGAGACTACAAAGCCAAATGTACTGAGCACATCATGGTACAGTGCCCCCCAGTGGTCACAGTGGCGTGCTGGTACTGTACAGTGACACTCTGCTGAAAGGAGAGCTGGCGTGGGAAATGCGGCTATTGCTCGGACCTGTGGTCGACTCCGGGGTGATGCAACTCTTCAGACCTGTGGTGCTTTTATGACAGATGTGTTAGCAATATATTTGAGGAGTTCAGAAATACTGTAACATAAATGCAATGCAGCCACTGCATGTGGCTTTCCAAACATAATCCACATCGCAGCCACAGTCATTACTGCTGCCTGTCTCAGTGGGCCCGTGAAGCGGTTTCTGAGAGAGCCGAGTGAACAGCTTTTACTGAGCAGTGATAGCTGAAAGTGCACGACTCACCCTTTGGTCACTGCCAACTGTTTACTACATGTAATAATACCTTTATTTAACCAGGAAAATACTCATTGAGATTTAAAACCTCTTTTTCAGGAGTCTCCTGGCCAAGACAGCCACATGAAACATTTAACATACAATAATAGATACACAAAGACATGGTTAAGAAATGTCACACGGTTAAATGTTAGTACAGTTACAGAAGCCAAATGATCTGTTTTGTCTGTCCTTTAAAATTGATTTGAAATTGCCCAGAGTAATAAGAGAAGATAACTTTAATTCCTTCTGCACGTTGTTCCAGGTGGTAGGGGCAGAATATTTAAAAGCCTTTTTACCCAGATCAGTTCTGACCTTTGGGACCTGCAT
>VOQJ01007896.1:1279-15525 GCA_015052665.1 Apistogramma diplotaenia
CCCCCCCCCTCCCCCCCCCCCCCCCCCCCTCTCCCCTTTCTCTCCTAATTCCCCCCCCCCCCCCCCGTTCCCAGCTTAAACTTCTCCACAGTCTGAGCTGCTTTTACTTTTGTCCTTCATGTCTTCTTCACTCGTCCCCGAGCTTCACTGATGCTCCCTGACTCTAATGTTTGTGCATGTCTGCACTGCTTCAAGAACAGAGGTTTTTGTTTTACATCATGAATATGAAAGTGAATCAGTTTCCCTCTGCCTAGCAAACGCAGCCATGCTGATGATGTCACACATGCTGCTCACTTTGACTTTGTTTTTTCTGAGCTTCGGGTTATTTTCCAAAAATGATAAAAAACGAGCAGGACATTTGAGTCGGCTCTGCAGCTCCGCAGCTCCGCAGCTCCACGGCTGATCCTCGCTGAGGCTCGCTGCTCGCTTCAGTTTGTGTTGTAACGAGGCCAAATGGATATTTGATCGTTTATCTGATTACAGTCACTGTGTGTGGAAAACAGAGCAGTTTGATTCTGCTGTAAAAATGATTGTGTGGTTTTCCTGTAACTTCTCCCTTCATGGAACTGAACTGTGTCAGATTTTTATTTTGCTTTTCTTGTTTTTCTTTTATTACAAAATGATCTCTTCAGCTTCTGCTGCACTTTTCTGTCTTATAATGCAGCTCTTCCAAACATCCTAAATTAGCTGGACACGCTGAGACTAAAGCACGCTCTGTCCTTTGCAGGCAGAGCGGGGGGAATGGCTGCAGTTCCAGGCTGACCTCCAGGTGGCGGTGTCAGTGGCAGACCGCCTGAGAGCTGAGGCAGAAGAGGAGTTGACGGTGCTCCGAACAGCCCACAAAGACATTGAGAGGGAGCTGACTGCTGCCCAGCAGAGGCAGAAGGAGGCTGACATACAGCTGGCTACTCTGAGAGCGGAGCTGCAGGACAGCAGGCAGAAGCTGGCCGATCTCACCCAGAGCCGAGGCAGAACTGAAGCCCAGGCATCCTGTCATGAGCCTGAGAGGCCAAATGGAGAATCCAACAAGTCTGAGAACAAGGAAGGAGGCCACAGGGGCAGGGAGAGGGGGGTGTACAGGCTGGAAAGTAGGAGTCAGAACGAAGTGCTGAAGAATGTTGACGAAGAGGTGAAAACGGACTGTAAAGGTGTGGTTAAGCGTTACCTGAGAAATGTGACCAGTGAGGACAGAGGTGGAGAGGGGGTGCGGCCCAATGAAACGCGAAGGACAGTGACGGCGGAGAGGTCAAGGTGAGGAAAAGTCTGATCTCATGGATTCTTGGAAATGCATCAAAAACAGTCGTGCTGGTTCCTCCCTTAAACAGAGCTGACCTGTTTGTGTCCCGTGTGCTGCAGAAGCCTGTGCAGGTTACCCAGCTCCTCCCAGTCGGACCCCACGCTGAACGGAGCCTCCCCGTCCACTGCAGCAGGGGGGCCCACCAACAAGGTGAGCTTTATATGGACGAAGGTTGTTCATTAGCTTTTGGCTGTTGATGAAGAGATGCCTGCACCCCCTGCTGCACCCATCACACATTTCTCTTTCTGTTTAAAAGAACTTTTTGCAGCTAAGAGGTCGAAATCTGGACTGTGAGGACGGCAGGTCGAGGAGCGACGCAGGTGAGCATCTCACATGCAGCTTTATGGGCTTTGCTCTATTTAATTAGTTCATTGTTTAGGCCACAAGTGACGGTGCTTAGAGGAGTGCCAAGTTATCGGCTAATGGCTGCAGCACAGGAGAGACCCATAAAGTGAGACGAGGCTCCTCTGACAGGCCGCTTTTGTCATCATTCACCTGTTTAGGCCACGCCCTCATAATGCATAACTCTATGATTTCATAAGCTGTTTATTTCTGCCCACTGTGCTTATGAAAGGACGAGTTGGAGCCAAAACACTTTTGTACCGACTGTAAACACTTCTGAGAGTCGGCCTGTAGGGGGCAGTCCAGGACCTCCGGCTTCAGTCGTAAACGTCTTTGACCCTTTGACCTTTTAGCAGCCAGCGGCTGTAAATCATGACACGCCCAGTGAAATAAAGATGGCACTGGCATACGTCTGTGCTGCACTTTAGTGTCTGTTGATGTTCTTCATCATGTTCTTCTTCATGTTCTTCTTCATGAGGCTCAGAGATTTCAGAACAGTTGTTTCTGGTTGTACTTTGGAAACGTTTCACCGAAGCAGCTGCAAACGTTGGTGCTGTAATGCAGCTTCGTGTGTGTGTGCAGGAAAACCCGAGGAGTCTCTGAACAGGTATAATTCAGCCCTCGCCGAGCTGCCACCCACCAAGTGAGTCCCACACTTCCACGGCAGCCCACCGTGGACACCAGATCACCTCGTGTGCCGGCTCATTCTCACAGCTCTTTGTCTTCAGGTCCCAGGATGGCTTCAACCTGCTGCTGCGTCGCCACGGAGGCTCAAAGAGAAACTCGCTGCTCCGCTGGTGTCAGAACCGAACCCAAGGCTACGAGGTGATCCCGACCTGCTTTTATATGTATTCTGTATGTTCTTATGTATTTGGACTTTTGTCAGTTTCAGGTTGTTTCTGTGGGTTTTTCTTTCTTAGATGTACCAACAGAGTGTGTGTGTGTGTGTGTGCGTGTGTGCGTGCGCGCACGCGCATGCTTTTCTTGTTCATCAGTGTGTGTCACTTGTCCCTGTGTGTGGACAGGCCTGTCCTCCTGAGACTTCCTGTTTAAAGAAAGGCTGTGATAATGATGGAAGCCTGAATGCACTTCAGTTTACGGGCTTTTAAACTGTGAAGCGTAAAGATGCTGCACCAACTACTGCCCATTAAAACTCACGTCGGTGTTTTCGTCCTCGTGCAGAACATCGACATCACCAACTTCAGCAGCAGCTGGGCCGATGGGCTGGCGTTCTGTGCCGTCTACCACAGCTACCTCCCCTCACACGTCCCCTACAGCAGCCTGAGTCCCGAGAACAAGGTAGTGCCGCTGGCTGAGTGACTGATGGAGGAAGTGACGTATTTGTTAAATGCATCGATTTGTTTGGTTGTAGAAGGAGAACCTCAGCTTAGCATTCAAAACGGGAGAGAGTGTTGGCATCGCACAGTCTCTGGTAAGACTTTAACCCGTTTACTGTCACACACACTGGCTTTGTTTGTGTGGCTCATAAACGTGCCTGTTTCACAGACGGTGGAGGAGATGCTGCGAGCAGGCGGTCCCGACTGGCAGCGGGTCCTGAGCTACGTGGAGAGCGTGTACCGCCACTTTGAGATGTAGCTGCCGACGCAGAGGACAAGAACTCTGACAGCCGCTCGTGTTCCTAATATTCGGGCAGTTAAACGTAGATTCAAAGCTGCACTTAGTTACTGAAATAATCTCGGAAACGGCAGTGATGGTGGCAACAGCCTGTAACCAAAGATGTAAGCAGAGATGGACCCAAGCAAGCTGCTCGGGTGGTGCGCTGCAGGCGCTACACATTTTAGCTTTTAAAGTGCCCGTTATTATGAGCACCTTGTAGAAACCTCCATTACCTGTAACCTTTTAGCCTCCTGTGGAAGGGTTTGTCCGAGGCGCTGTAAATGTCTCCACACTGGTACTTTACTGTCACAAAGTACTGTATTAGATGATGTCCTCCACGAAACCTGTAACCTTTTCCTTTTCCGTGTGCTGCTTTGCAAGGATTCCTTTCAGCCCTGCGTAAACGCAGCAGACATGTTTGTGTCGTCGTGTCAGCTGTCTCATCCATCCTGTTTCCGAGTAACCGTTTCCTCGGCTCGATCAGAGGTTCAAAGTGCTTCCGTGTAATTCCGGAGAGCCGGTGCTGTTACGTCGCTCAGGGATGTGCCTTACAAGCCCACACAAGCTTCCACATCCAACACGTCTCTCCTCATACCTGCATCCTCGCTGATGCACACCTGGTATTTTTAAGACATGTTCAAAACTGTTGCCAAAGTTGTACCTGCCAAAATGAATCAAGTGCTCCTCACATTGTAAAGTATGTTTGTATGTAACTCGTGTGAAAATGATGCCAAAGAAATAAACTCCATATGGTTCCACGTGGTGTCTTTACAGTGAAGAAGTGAGAAGAAGACACGAGCATCCATTTAGGAGGAGCTCGTGTTCGGCTTAGCTTTGGCTTTACTGCCACCTGCTGTTCAAACTCAGGTTCTGCATGCTTTCGTTTGCCTGCATCATCCTGTTGTTCCTGAGGAAGGTTTTAATTACAGCTTAGTGGCTGAAGCATGGTCAGTGCTGCAGCCATCATGTCAACTCACATAAGATTTAAAGGCCTAAATGAGCCGTTATGACAAAACCCCTGAAGGTTAAAGTGTGTGCGAGTGTTTCAGACGCCTGATCACACTCATCCTCTCTCTCCTGCACACCCTCCGCTGGCCTGCCGTCCCTGCTGATGTGGGTTTGTGCCCACAGAGTCCCACAGAGTCCCACAGAGTCCCACAAAGGCACAAAACGCTGCTGCAGCTTTGTGTTCCTGGTGACATTCGATACATTATTTTCTCCCTGTTATAGCTACAATAACACCTCTGTGGGGGGACACTGAATGGACAAACAACACTTGTCCCCCCAGGCAAAGGTGTGTGTGACCGTCTCCTCCTCGCTTTGTGTTGTGTGACAGTGGATCTCTGTGCAGTGATATGTGTATGTAATACCTGGGGCATTGGCACGAGGACAGGGGGCGGAGCTTTGTGACTCAGGTCACTCGGTGAAGCCGTTTGAGCTGAAACGTTCTGTGTGAGTGAGACATGAACACCATCTGGATCCCGGCTCTCTGCTGGCAACTTCTGAGTTTCCCTGTTTCAGGATGGACGCAGGATTCTTCCGGGTAAGTGGAGCACTTTGTTCTGCATGTCGCTGCAGTTCCTCGCTGACAGAGAACCGGTGAGGTTCACCTGGAACGCACCTTTCTTCCCTTTGTCCTAGTGCTGCGTCGTATCTGATCTCAGCTCCAGAGGTGATGCATGCTGGGATGCCAGCTCACCTGGCTGTCACTGTTTTTGGTGACTTCCCCGGCACAGTGACAGCTGAAGTGGGAGATGGCAGCACCAAAGTGTCCGTAACCAAAGACTTCCGAGAAGGTGATCCTTCAGTTCCCCACAGCTCCGCCTGTTTCATGCCTTTTGTCTTTGTAGAGGCCTAAAACATCTTTCTGTTCTAAAGGTTTGACCAGTGTCCTCACACTTCCTCCTGTGAGTATAGCTTCCTTCTTTCTATCCAAGTCTGACTGGGATCGGAGCGTTAACACTTGTGTCATCGCTCCAGATTCCCGGCTCCTTAACCCAGAACTCCCTCTTAAACCTGACGGTGTGGGGCTACAAAGGGAACACTGTCATTTTCACCAACACCACCACCCTGAGCTTCAGCCGCAGGAATGTTTCCACCTTCATCCAAACTGACAGGTCGCGCTACAGTCCAGGGGACACGGTCCGAGTCCGAGTGGTGTCCGTCCGGGCGGATAACCGTCCGTACGACGGCGGCGTGGACGTCGCTGTGCGGGTAGGTCTCCTGAGCCGGGGAGCTCACAGACCTTTTTGTTTGGTGGGAACCTTGACTGAGACTTCTTTGTCACGTGCAGGATCCCAGTGGGAATGTTTCTGCCAGGTGGGAGTCCACAGGGAATCTGGGAATTGTGTTACAAGAATTCCAGTTGTCCCAGGTGCCTCCTCTTGGACGTTGGGTGGTCGCAGCCTCAGTGAATGTAGGATTTTAAAAGTTGTTTTTCCCGCCGTGAGCTGTAATGGAAAAACATCATCGTGGTTTTCTTCTTTCATGCAGGCTGTGACTGAGGAGAAGCTCTTCATCGTGGAGCATTACGGTAACATGGCCCTGCATTACAATGCTGTTGTCATGGTGTGTGAAGGTCACAGCACACCTCAGCTCTCATCCACATGGGTTTACACAAGATGATGTCACACTTCCCAAAAGTTCATTTTGGTGATCCTTTGACCCCTCCTTAGATGCTTCCTTTGACCCTTCCTTAGATGCTTCCTTTGATCCTTCCTTTGATGCTTCCTTTGACCCTTCCTTGATGCTTCCTTTGACCCCTCCTTAGATGCTTCCTTTGACCCTTTCTTAGATGCTTCCTTTGACCCTTCCTTAGATGCTTCCTTTAATGCTTCCTTTGACCCCTCCTTAGATGCTTCCTTTAATGCTTCCTTAGATGCTTCCTTTAATGATTCCTTTGACCCTTCCTTAGATGCTTCCTTTGACCCTTCCTTAGATGCTTCCTTTAATCCTTCCTTAGATGCTTCCTTTGACCCTTCCTTAGATGCTTCCTTTAATGCTTCCTTAGATGCTTCCTTTAATGATTCCTTTGACCCTTCCTTAAATGCTTCCTTTGACCCTTCCTTAGATGCTTCCTTTGACCCCTCCTTAGACCCTTCCTTAGATGCTTCCTTTGACCCCTCCTTAGATGCTTCCTTTGACCCTTCCTTTGACCCCTCCTTAGACCCTTCCTTAGACCCTTCCTTAAACACTTCCTTTAATGCTTGCTTTAAGGAGCAGCATGAATTAAACTCGGACGTTCATCTCCCCGTTTGTAGCTGTTGCATTAAACTGACCCGTCACATCCATCAGTTTATGATGTTTATGCTGCACTTTGCTCCAAAAGCAGGATTCAGCTTTATTAAACTGACAAACCCACTAAAGCCTCTTGTCTGCCTGCAGAGCGCCCACACTTTGAAGTTCTGGTGAAGACACCTTCACGTGCCCTCGTTGGAGAAGACCTCTCAGGATCAGTACGAGCGCTGTGAGTTAGTTTGGCTCATTTGAGGAAACGTGTCTCCATAAAGGGGAAGCAGATGTACAGCCGCAGTGTGTTTTCCCATGCAGGTACCCGAGCGGAGAACCTGTACGTGGAACATTAGTTGCTTCTCTGGAGTCTGCCACGAGCAACACAACCTCTGCAATGCAAACTACAGAGGTGGGTCTCAGAGCTGCTTCAGGGCTTCATCTTCAGGCCTCAGAGAACTTCACCCGGACTTGAACGTGTCTTTCAGATCTACGGCTCAGCACAGTTCGTCTTCAGCAGCGATCACCTTCGGACGCTCCCGTCCTCGTCGGCTCGCGGTGACGTCATCGTGCACGTTTCCGTGTCTGTGAGTGACAGCTCCACAGGTATGATGCAGTCTAATGAACGAGTGCGTCTTCAACAATGAGCAGCTGCAGAGGTCATCAAACTACACGATATGTTGTGTTAAGGCCTCCGAGTGAACAAAATGGTGCCGGTCCACCTCACGGAGAGCACGTTCCAGCTCACCTTCCAGGATTTTCCACCCACGCTGAAGCCATCCCTGCACTTCTCTACAAACGTGAGTGATGTAAAACCATCATCATCTCAGTGCTGAAAATCACATCAGTACTCTCTTGTTCTACTTCACAGCTCAAGATCTCCAGGTACGACGGAACGCCGCTGAGCTCCTCGGATCTCCGGCACTCTGCTGTGGTGGAAGTCAGTCAGAGAACGTCTGTGACGAAGGTGGAACCTACAGCTCTGAGACTTCCTGTGTCCACGGACGGGAACGTCCATGTTGGGCTTAAATTACAGGCTCAGGTTCTGACGCTGCTGATCCGGGTCAGTAGTCTTTGACACGGGAAGTTGGACTTCCACTTTGGTTGCATGTAGGAGGAGTTTCAGTAGCCTAATGTTACACAGAACAGGACATGTAACAGGTCAGACACATGACCTCTGACCTCTGATGTTCCGATCCAATAGGAACACCACAGCAGCTCACGGGTGCACATGTTCTTTGTTTATGCATATGGATCCTATTGTAGGCCAGATTCCAATCCAGCGAGGAGACTCTGCAGGTTTCCACCAGCGGCTCCTCCCCCAGTGGCTCATATATTCAGATCTTCCCAGTCAGCACACCTGCACAGGTGCTGTACATATGAAATATGGATTTCTACAGTTAAAAACTAAAAGTCTAACATCATTTTGTTGTGATTTCTGTTATTTTCAGATGGGGTCGCCTCTGGAGCTGAACGTAGAGAGCACCTTCAAACTGACGACGCTTCACTTTGTGGTGCGTTTGATTCAATACAGGATGAGGCTCCAAACCAGAGCAACTTCCTCTGAGATCACAGTTAGAGAGATCATTATGGGCTCTGCCCCCCGCCTGAAAAGGATAAGCAGAAGAAGATGGTTATGGGAAGTTCTGGACTTCCCTGTAAACGATGCGCCTTCAGGCCAATAATTAGTAAGGTTTGAGTTACTTCCTGCTTCTCCTTTGCTGTGTTTCAGGTGAGCTCTAAAGGGCAGGTGGTGGCTGCTGGGACACAGAACTCCTCGTCCTTCTCGCTGAGCCCGGCGCTGTCCTGGTCTCCCGTGGCCTGCGTCACTGTTTACGTGCTCTCTGAAGGCGAGATCATCAGTGACACAGCTCGAATCTCCATCAGCCACCCTGTACAGTAACATCCTGTTTTATCACTGTTCTAACAAGCAGTCATGCTCGATCCCGACCTCAGTCTGTGGGCTCCTCAGGTGTTCTTAAACTGGAGCAGTGGAAGCGCCCAACCAGGGCAGCAGGTGGCGCTCGCTGTGACCGGCCTTGAATCCAGGTCCCAGCTGGGCATCGTGGTAACGGGGACGCATGATGATGCTCCGCAGTCTGGTCCGGACTTTAAAGTGGAGGGGGTACGACAACAGGACACACGCTAATTCTCTCAGCCTGTGAAAATGTCTGTAAACATGAAATTTAATCTCTGAAATCAAAGGTCGCCTGTTTATGTACTGCATTTGTTCTCCGAGGCGTTTCAGTCTGTGAAAACATCCCTCAGCACACTTTTCCCAGTTGGATCCTGCACAGGAATCCAAAGTGTCCAGAAAACCGGCTCGTCTGGATGTAACGTATCCGTGTGCTTTGTTAGGAGGAGACTCCTGCTTGTGAGCGAGCCTCCGGGTTCTGCATGCAGGACCTGAAGGATTAATGTTATAGTGAGGAAACAAAGTCTCACCTTTTCTCACCTGCAAAGCTCTGGCAGCCTGTGTGTGTGTGTGTGTGATAGCATAGATGATTTAAAAGCTGAGATCCCCTCAGGTTTCTACACAGATATGAGTGTTTTACACCTGACCTCTAATACACAACAGCTTCATTGTTCCCACCCCAGGACTGCAGTCTCCGGATGCTGACCGCTGCAGGCTTCTATGACAACAAGCCGCCTGGTGCTCCTATGAATGGTAAATATGGCAAATGGCTCCTTTCTGTAGTTCCACGTTGATCGATCCTTCGTGCCTTCGGCTCTGACAGCAGTCGGGTCTGTTTGCCCTGCAGCAGGACCTGCCTCAGAGCTGCAGAGGTCCTGGAGCCACTGGCTGGATGGTGCTGAATCTTTGCTGTGGTTAGACGCTGATGTTGGGTAAGAAGGTGATTCAGCTGATCCGCATCAGTTCACTGCATGTTGCTATTTAAGGAACGACCTGCTTTGTCCTGTTTCTCCCAGTGATGAGACGTGGACGAGTGAGAAGATAACGGTGCCAGATGGTGTCACCTCCATGGCAGCTTTAGCTCTGGTGATGTCAGAGAACCTGGGTTTGGGCTTCACTCCGGTTCCACAAAGGGTAACCAAGCGCTCGCTGAGCAGCGTGCTTCACATTTCTGCTGTTTCCATTAAATCTTCTGTCTGAGGATTCCTGTTCCCGCCTTCACTGATGCTTCCTCTCGCTGACAGCTCCCTGTCTCCAAAGATTTCTCCCTGTCTCTGGTCGTCCCGTCACAGCTCATCAGAGGAGAGGAGGTGGTGTTGGAAGTGAACGTCATCAACCATTTAGAGCAGCAGATGGATGTATGTAGGACACGGTGGAGTAAGGCTGAGTAAATGAGCTCCCATCTTTAGATGAGTCCCCCTGTCACATCAGTGATTTCTCACTTCAGCATATTTTTTCAGGGTTGTGCTTTGCTGTCATACGTTCCTCCCCGTATGTAGGTCATCGTGCTGCTGGCACAGAGCGAATCCTTTGAGTTTGCTCTGACGCGCCGGAAGGATGCGTCTCTCATAAACGCTCAACAGCTCAGCGTGGGGAGTCACGCCTCCGCCGCAGCCCTGTTCCCCGTCAGGCCTTTGGCTCTGGGTCCGGTAGAAATACGTGTGGATGCCGTATCTGCGGAGGCCTCAGACAGTCGTGTTTGGAGAGCAGTGGTGAAGGTAAGGGTCTGCCACCTGACATCGGTGCAAAAACATGTGGCACACAGTTCGTCCCATCGTAACAGCGAATTGCTTCCCTGTTGCTGCAGCCTGAGGGAGTCGAACAGCACTTCTTTCAGACTCTGTTCCTGGACCTGGAACCGGAGAAATCCAACAGATCCAGAACCGTCTCGTTCTCCTTTCCCCCGGACGTGGTACCCGGCAGCCAGAGGGCCCATGTGGGCGTGGCCGGTAAGGCTGCCGTTTGTTTGGGTAATTTGTGCTTATGTGCACGTCAAAGTCCGGGAAAGGTTTGTGTTCAGAATGATGGACAGCAGTGTTTATGGTGGGCACATTGTCTCTGTGTGGCCCCCTTCACACTGAGGGGCATTAAGCATATATCATGCTAGAAAAGCAAGCGTCCGGGTTTTCCTCAGCTGTGTGGCTCTGAGCTCCATACAGATGTTTTCTCTGACAGCACTACAGCTCTGCTTGGTGAGGCTGTTCCTCCTTCTTCTAAACGGATCAGCTGCAGGCCGACGTGTCTTCAGCTCAGAAGCTGCATCCTCTGTCCTCCTGCAGCAGTTAACGCTCTGCTCTGCTTCTCACAGGTGACATCTTGGCTTTGTCCATCAACAACCTGGATTCGCTGGTTGAGCTGCCGGTTGGATGTGGGGAGCAGAACATTATCCACTTTGCTCCAAGTGTATATGTTGTCCAGTACTTGGACGCAACCCAGGATGATGGTGGGATCAGGGGCAAGGCGCTAGCTTACATCATGGAAGGTTAGTTGCCTCTAGATGATCCATAAACACCACTGACTTCATGGATGCATAAGAACGCCTCCTGAGTGGAAGTTGAATGTTTCATGTCATGTCACTGATTGAGAGGTTGTGTTCTGTGCTGGAAGGTTATCAGACACAGCTCTCCTACCAACGAGGAGATGGTTCCTTCAGTGCTTTTGGAAACAGCGACCCCTCTGGTAGCACCTGGTAGGTCATATTCATAAATGTCATCTCTAAAGTCTTAAATCTGCCTCCTCCGATGCTCCTCCTTCACTCACCTGTCCTCTCGGTGGATCCAGGCTGACAGCCTTTGTAGTGCGCTGCTTCCTCCAGGCTCAGGCCTACGTGCACATAGACCAGAGCGTCCTGCACAGGGCCGTGACTTGGCTCTTGCAACACCAGGGGCCCCGAGGGGAGTTCAGCGAGGTGGGCAGACTGATCCACACGGAGATGCAGGGAGGCCTGGATGGCCCGGTGGCCCTGACCGCGTATGTGCTGATTGCACTGTTGGAGCACCACACCTACGCCGTGAGTCAGTAGAGAGAAATGTTGTAATAGGTTCAGACACATTTTGTTGAGCCTGATCTTCAAATACTGGAAAAACAATAATGATGCTGTATCTGGTTCCCCTCTGTGAAGGACGAGTACCAGGAAAACGTGTCGCTGGCCATAAACTACCTGGAGGGCAAAGTGTCTGGCGGTGTGCTCAGTAACTACAGCTTGTCTCTGGTGGCTTACACCTTAGCTCTGGCCAACAGTCCTCTCTCCTTCACCGCCCTCCTTGAGCTCAGCAAGAGGGCAGACTACATAGGTGAGCCTCTTTCCTTCTGAGGTTCTGATATAGAAACAGCAGCCTTCAGACGTATTTAATGTTCTCTCAGATGGAGTGATGATGTGGAGCTCGTCTGCTGGCCTGAGGTCAGATGACCAGAAGCCACTGGCGGCTCAGATCGAGATGGCCTCCTACGTGCTGCTGGCTCATGTGAGGCACGGCTCTCTTTTCGATGTCTTTACACTGATGAAGTGGTTGAGCATGCAGAGAAACCATCTCGGGGCCTACAGAACGACGCAGGTGACTCTCCACGGTGAACCTGACAGAAGCAGCAGCCTGTTCAGTTAAACACATCTATTTCTACAGAGTCTTGTTAGCCAAAGTCTGAGATTATATGATGGCTGCACTTCCTTCCTCAGGACACAGTAGTAGCTCTCCAGGCTCTGGCTTTCTTCGCATCACTCAGTGGTGCCAACGCCATTAACCTCAGGGTGGACGTATCTTCTCCAACATCTTCATCGCTGTTTCAAATCAACTCCACCAACTATCGAGTGTTTCAAAGCCGAGAGGTGCCTTCTTTGACCCTAGCTGATGTTAGATGGCTGATGCACTGTAGCTGAATCTAATCTCCACTTTTGACTTCCTGTTTCGTAGATTAGTGCTGAAAAAGATCTGCATCTAAAAATCTACATGGAAGGACGAGGCTTCGCCACATTTCAGGTGCAGCTGCTCTGTTTGTTGATCTGAAGCTGTGATTCCATTTCATCAGTTATTAGTAAGAAACTGATGTGATTATGATTTGAAACTAGGCGGATGTTTCCTCCTCAGCTCCACAGTTTAGCCACCAGAATAACTTGATGGTGGCAGCAGCTGTGCATTATAAATGCTAAGTAAATGAGAATGCTGCATGTTAACGGACCCAAACAGTTAACATGCAGGATGCAGATGGTGTCTGTCTGCACTCGGTGCATAAACACTGAGGACTGAGGTCCATTGTCCTGTTAGCATTTGTGCTAAATGTTCACTTGTTAAACAGCAGTGCAGACTTGTGCTGTCAGTCGACACTCAAACATTTGTGCCTGTTCTCATGAATCCGTCCAGCTGAACGTCTTTTACCACCTGGAGAGCGAAGCTTTTTCCCAGAACCTCCTTCAAGCTGCAGACGAGGAAGCTTTTTCACTACAGATCGATGCTGCTGACGACCCCGAGCACAGTCACATGATTCTGTCTGTATGCACAAGGTGAGCACTTCAGTGCACAGTGCATCTCCATTTCCTTCTTTTATATATATGCCTGTTTTTATGGTATCGTTTATCATTATTTGGTTAATCCAGCCACAGGGGGGGGCTTAACCTGAGCCGCCCCGCCCTCATTTCTAATTCTCACCAGGATGGACAAGATTAGAAATGAGTGGTACAGAGGGACGGCTCAGGCTGAGCTTTGAGACAGAGAGACGAGGCTGAGATAGTTTGGACATGTGCAGAGGAGGGAGAGGGAAAATGTGCATGAGGATGCTGAAGATGGAGCCAGGCAGCAGGAAAAGAGGAAGAGCTCAGAGGAGGTTCATGGATGTGGTGACGGAGGAGCTGAGGCAGACGATCTGTTGTGGAGCAGCAGCTGAAAGGAGACCATTTATCAGTCGTCATGTTTCCATTCATGTTGTCTCACTTTTGTCGCCTCCAGATTAAAGGACAGTCAGGCAGTCGCTCACACAGGCATGGCCATCCTGGATGTCGGCATGCTCAGTGGCTTCGCGCTCTCTAATAAGACTGCCATCACAGCAGCTGTTGTCAGGAAGGTGGAGACGTTACCTGAGAGAGTCAGCCTGTACCTGGATTCGGTAAGCCGCCTAAAAGCATCGGCCTTTAAAACTCTGTTTGTGACCCTAAAAAGGCAGAACGTAGAGGAGCCACTATAAAGTCTGTTATATATTAATAAAGTGCTGAAAGGTGACGTCACAGAGAAGAGCACAGCTGACTTTGTGCTGTGGATCAAATGTGGGATGATCTGGAAAATGGTGTGAAGCTTAGCTTTCGTCCCACTGAGGCGAACTCCAGTTTTCATGTGTGATCACTGCAGTAAATACACGCACGTGTCCATAAACTCTAACATTTCTCTTTGCATTTGCAGCTCAGTAAGTCAGAGGTGTGCATTGAGCTTCCTCTAGTCAGAACCTACAAAGTGGCCCGTGTGCAGGATGCTGTGGTGCACATTTACGATTACTATGAACCAAGTGAGCACCACTCTGAGCCATCTTTCTGACCTCTGTAGTTTTTATGTGACCTCTCAGTGACCATGTCTTTGATTTCAGCGAGAAAAGCAACAAGCACGTATAATTCCCGGGTTCTGCGCAGCGTGAACTCCTGCTTCTTCTGCGGAGCGGACTGTGATGGCTGCAGGCCTGGGATCACCATCGCCATGTCCCCTCCGCCGTCCTCTCAGGCGCCGGCTGCCTGCAGCTTCAGCCTCCTGCTTCTCACTGTCGCTGCTTTCTTGTTGCAGTCTGATTAGATTTTAAAAGAGCACATTTAATTTGCACTGGACGGATGATTCTTATTGTTTGACCTGTCATATTTAGGGCACTGCTCTTTAG
>VOQJ01007897.1:8735-18815 GCA_015052665.1 Apistogramma diplotaenia
ATCCCGTTCTCCAAGGGGTTAGCTTTGGAGGTGCTGTTAAAAAGTTTTTTTTTTTTTTTTTTTTTACACATTTAGACTGAGCTGTGCTCACCATTCCTCCTCCTCATCTCTGGCCTGTGCGCAACCAGCTTAATGTTTAACGTAGTATCGATCTACTGACAAAGCAGCCATTTAATGTATTTCCCAGGAAGTTCTTAGAATGTGGGAGCCACATGCTGATGTAATGACCGTTAATGGTCACTGTGAAGTGAATACCGATCCTCTGCGTTTGCAATCTACTCCTTTCTTTGTTTACGTGCGTAATGTTTTCAAATTGTGTGGCATTTTTTTGTTTCAGGGTGTACTAATGGTGGGCCCTCCGGGAACAGGGAAAACCATGCTAGCCAAAGCTGTGGCCACAGAATGCGGGACCACTTTCTTCAATGTGTCCTCCTCGACCTTAACCTCCAAATACAGGGGCGAGTCAGAAAAACTTGTCCGCCTGCTTTTTGAAATGGTGAGTGTGCGTGGAAATGGCTATTTGAGCCACGGGCAAATTACCCTTGCTTTTTATCTTGTTCCCATCATTGTGTGTGCGTGTGTGTGTGTGTGTGTGCGCGTGTGTGTGTGTATGAATGAGAGAATCAAAGTCAAATTATGAAGCACTTTGGATAAAAGCACTACAGAAGAATACAGCCATTTCCTGTTTACATGTGTGTGTGCGCTGTAGCAGAAATAAGACTCACAATGCAAAACTTGTCTCTTCTTAGGCCCGATTTTATGCACCAACGACCATCTTTATTGACGAGATTGACTCCATCTGCGGCAGGAGAGGAACGTCTGATGAACACGAAGCCAGCCGCAGGGTCAAATCAGAACTTCTGATTCAGATGGATGGTTAGTGGAACAGAGAAACGGGAAGGTGGAGCTGTGCGGGGCTTGATATTAGAGTTGTTTGTGGGATTAATCAAAGATATTGCAAAAAATTTGAATGGGAAGCAAAGAGGACAGATGTCATCATGCATTTCCTTGTGCCTTTGGCGCCTTGTTACAGCTGAATGAGTTTTTAGGGGATTTGAGATACTTTGTAACTGAACATGTTGAGTAAATAACTTGCAGGTGTAAACTGAAGAAAGGTCAGAATTTTGCAAATAATTTTGCCTATTTATTTATTTATTTATTTTCGGTGAGCAGGTGTTGGGGGCGCCCTGGAGAACGACGATCCCTCCAAAATGGTGATGGTCCTCGCTGCCACGAACTTCCCCTGGGACATTGATGAAGCTTTGCGACGCCGGCTGGAAAAGCGGATCTACATCCCGCTGCCCTCAGGTGACCTCACCGGGCACAGACTGACAGAACAGCAGTCTTGGCAGAAACGAAGATAACTGATAACTTATTCAGGATTTTTTTTCCTAAACTGGCTCTGAGACGTGTTGCCCTCAAATTGAAAGTGTTTTTTGTGTATTTGGATGTAGCCACGGGTCGTGTAGAGCTTCTGAAGATCAACCTGAGGGAGGTGGAGTTGGCTCCTGATGTAGATCTGGACCTCATCGCAGAGAAGATTGAAGGCTACTCTGGAGCAGATATCACCAGCGTCTGCAGGTGTGCAATTTTAGAAACTGACTATTCCTTTTCAGTTCGTGTTTCATCTTTTATACAGTATAGCATATACCGCTATGTGGTCTTTGTTTCAGTATGTTCTGACTTAAAACTATTACAAGAATCATATCATCACACATCACTATTGGGGTGTCACGTAATAGATTCATAGCAAGAACAAATTCTTGCAACGCAGCTAGGAAACTTCTGATTGGGTATTGGTCTTTACCAGTTGTGCACCGTGCAAAAGCTTATACTTTGACTGACATTTTATCCCACTGATTTACTTAATCTGAAGTGGCTTACAGAAGTTGTTTTACAATTGATCTTTTTTAAAAGCCTGCAGCAAGTCTAGTGCTGCTTCTTCTGTGATAGGACAGGCAGGATTTAGACGCTTTCTTCGTCATTTTTTTTTAGTTTGAGCTTAAACCGCCTTCTGTTTTTGTAAATATTGGATGTGGTGCAAAGTCTCTCTCGCTGAGGCTCAAGCAGTCAATACGGATATATTTACACGTTAAAGTTGTGCAGGTGGCTGTGCCTCAGGCCACAGAGCAGGTTGTCTACCAAGTTCACAAGTTGGTGGATCGATCTCCTCCAATCTGCGACCGTAGCATCCCCGAGCAAGACACCGAACCCTGAGTTGCTCCCAGAGTATCCATCAGAATTTTGCTGACTGTACAGTAAAGGTTATTTTGCCACCTGTTGCTTTGGCGTGCTTTTGACCGCGCTTAACATTAAAAAAGGGCTTGTGTACGTGTGGTCGAAGCCTAAATCGATGTCTTTGCATTTCACTAGCACTTAAACCTAGTCCTCTTAGGATGCACTCTTAGGATCTTTATATTTAGTGCATGTATATACTGAGAATCATTTTATAAAATTCAATCACAATTCCAACCAGTTTTGAAGTCCTTTCAGTACCTTTCTGTATGAATACCAGTCGACTCAGTGACGCCAGCTGCTAGTAATTTGCTTTATTGCTACCTAATTATTACTTGCATAAACCCAGTAAAAAAAGCAAATTGTACAAAGAATAACTGCACACAAAAATGATCATTTGACTGTCAGATTGTGTGGTCAGGTCGTCCTTGTCGTGTTTTTATCGGCCCCGTCCCTTCAAACACAGCACGGTTTTGATGTTGGTGCAGCGTAGCAGTTGTTTTAGTGTAAGACTTTTATCCTCACTGTCCTGTCCTTGGCATGGGGAGCCTTTCTGCTGTAGCTATGCCAGGAACGGCAGGCATTTCATGCACCCAAGGCTGTCTCTGCTCATCTCTGCCTCACATTGTTTTATTGACCTTGGATGTGTGCGCATCATCCAGATACAGAGGAGCCTGCAGGATTTCATCACAGCCCAGGCTCAATCCTTTCTGACAGGGGTAAAACACAGCAAATGTGGAGTTTAAAGCAGCGCATTTATGCTCTGTGTGTCACGAGTAAAAGTCTTCTCTCCCTCTGTACGCGTACATCAGGGATGCCTCCATGATGGCGATGCGACGTCGAATCCAAGGCCTGAGCCCCGAGGAGATACGAGCTCTGTCCAAAGAAGAGCTGCAGATGCCTGTGACCATGGAAGACTTCATCCTAACACTCAAGAAGATCTCAAAGTCTGTTTCTGCTGCAGACCTGGAAAAATACGAAGCCTGGATGGCTGAGTTTGGATCAGTATAGAGAATTCCTTTAAAGAGTCAAGGGAATCAGGTCAAAGTGTTGTCCAAAGTTGTCCTTTCCCAAGTGTAGCACACAGCAGAAAATTGCTTCCATCAGATCAGTTTTCACTACTGAAATATTCTGTTTGCTTTAGGTGAGCGGGCTGGCCAAGTAGAACAGGATGGAGGCAGAAGTCACAATGTGTGAATGCATCTGATTAACATTTAGCTCCTCTAGTCTCACATGAGTGCAATTTCACACAGGCTTGAGCTGGCAGGTTAAAACTGTCTGATCAGCACGTGCGCGGCTGTCAGGTAATGTCTAAAGTTCGAGGCTGCAGTGCATGTGTGAAAACAGCCCATATTAGGAGAGTCTAATGTCTTTCAAAAAAAAAACCCAAAAGATTCAGACTTTGTGTGTTTCAATTTAATTTCAGCATGGGAGTAGTTTTCTTTAATCATGCATGTGTGAGCATGTGTCACTGCTCACACATCTGCTCTTGCACGAGGTAATAAATGCATTTCGGCTCTTTTAATGTATCTCATTGAGTAGTCTGTATTTATTGCTGACTGAACAAACTTGAACTTCGATATTATGGTATGTTTAAAAGAAAAGCGCATTATCTTTGTGTCATTTAGTGACAGGTTATGTGTTGTGTTTTGTTTTGTTTAATGCTGTTTCATTGCTTGTAATATCTGTTTTTAGTTTACATTCCATTGAGACAAACAAATGCAATCGCACTTATAAAAAAAAAAGACACGATCACTGGACTGAAACTGTGAGGTTTTTTGTTTGTTTGTTTGATTTTTATTAAACCATGTGCTTCTTTTCCATGAAATACGTTTTGTTAATGTTTAGGTTATGTCTCAGAGAGTAGGGAGGTACACACTTTGTCTTTAAATAAAATGACTTAAAAATTAGTCCATGTTTGTTTGTTTCCTTTTGTTTTTATATGTGATTTTACACTGGTTCAAGCTCTCAGGCCAACCTGCTAACCAATAAAAGCCTCATTAACTTTAATATATGGTAATAAGTAATAATCTATCCTGTTAATAAGACTTCTTAGTTGAATCATGCAGAGATTAAAAGACTGTTGAAACATTTAGTGTGAAACTGAATTCTTGGAAATGCTACTAATCGTAAGAAAATCCCAGCCTTCGCGTCAAACGGAACCATCTGCGGTGAACTTATCTTTTGTTCCGCGTGCCATATTGTTCCTGGGATAAGATTGATTGATGCACTCAGAGAGCCACACAGAGCGTTCTACACGAGCCTGGTCATAAGAAATTTCCCCAGAAGACAAAGGCCAGAGAGGGCCCGGAGCCTGCTGCAGCTGCGCAGCCGACAACGAGCGGCTCGTTACGCGGTGACGCATGCACGGACTACCCAAACAAGTGACCAGGAGGCGTGGCGTGGTTAATCTGCCACCAAATAATATGTTTAAAATAAGATCAATGTGAAGAAGTGAGCTAACACTTTAAAAGTTAAGAAACTGTTTGATGCTGATTTTAAGTAAATTACAAGTGTTTTTACAATTTTAAGTAACCCAAGGTACTTAAAGGGAAAATTGTATAATTTAGTTTGACATTTAAATCATTTTTATGTCTGTGAAAGAAGATTTCTTTTTCTGATTTAAGGTGTTTGTTAAGTTCATCACTGAGGGAAATCATTCAAGTTCATAAACACGTTTAAAGGTTAGTATTCAGGTTATAAGGACATTTAAGTTAATTAATAAAGCTCAAAGTACCTACAGGAGTTACAGACCACGATTCATGAACTAGCACATGACAAAGTGTCAATTCGTCTGTATTTGGTTGAAATTGTTCATTATGCTTGATGCACTTGGGGAATGCTGAGATGCTGTCTTTGTTTTGTTTTCTTGCTTAGCTCTCAAACACTAATATATTTTTCTAGTTCAACAGATGTGCATTTGATGTTTGAAATGTTTGAGACGTTCCACAAATTGGTACAAAGCTCTGTCCTAGCATTGACTGTTCTCTCATAAATGCAGATTTTACTGCAGGTGGATTTATTGTAAACACCACTGGCTGAAATGCAGTCTCAAACCATGACTGAGCCTCCACCATGTTTTACACATAGACAATCAAAGTTGTACCTCTCTCAGTTCTTCAGTAATGTGGCATACCTCAGCCTTTTCTTCCTGCTTCTTTTCCTTAAGAATGGCTACTTGAGAGCCGCCGCTTCATCTGAAACCATTTCTGATGAGTCTTCAGTGAAGAGTAGATCAGCTGAAGGCCTGGCTGCACCTCTCGGGTCCTGTGTCAGGTCATGGCTGGATTCTTTCTTGATTTTTCTCAAGGACATGCCTTTCAGGATGCTGTTCATCCACTTTAGATATTTTTTTTATGCCTGTCACGCCTTTTGTCCTCCACTTGTCCAGTTTCCTTCTTTAATTTTTTTTTGAGGACATACTGCACACCATGCTGAGATGTGTTTCTGGTTAATACCTCTTTAGGACCGGGCTTGATGGTGCAAAAATACAGTTTTATGCCTGTCAAACTGTGTTATCTTTGGTATTTTTCATAGATTCAACCAAAGAAATGGAATCAAATGATGCACATTTGTGACAGACTGCAAGTAACAAAGTGAAGACACAGTTTAAATTTGTGTAGCCATGACACTGGTTCATCCTTTGAGTTGGGTGCCTTTTTTGCACTTGATACTTCACACAGTGTGACATCCTTTCATTACTAACACATTATTTATTCATTTGCAGCAGTTTTGTTTTTAAGGGTACAGGATAACTTCACCGCACTTCTCTCAGCCAGAACACTGAAGATGGGTCATGGATGGATCTTCCATGACCCAAAACAGCATGGATCTTTGGTTGATGTTCTCTCTCTCCTTTTAAATGAAACAGCCATAAAAATTACAAACCGTAAAGGCAGCAGGGGATTAGGGGATCTGTCCATTAGGAAACCCTCTGTGTGACTTATAATATCTGAATGATACTCACTTTACTTGAGTAACATTTAGAGTGACAACTTTGACTTGCAATGGAGTATTTATAGTTTTTAACTGAGTGGTAAGCAGAAAAACTTATTACTACCCGAGGATCTATATTTTCCCTCCGCCACTGAGGAAATTAAACATTATTAAAAACTGCCTGCCTCTTGCAGTAATCGATAATGCTGAATTTGATGGTGAATGAAAAGTGCAGTGATCACACAGTGAGCTGAGAGCAGGTCTGGTGACGCCGTGCGGCTGCATGAGAGCAGGGGCGCAACGCGACAGCTCGCAGGGAGACGTTTCTGTTTTTTTCCGCTGCCGTTATTACCACAGCGGGTCCAGCTTAGGTCCACAATGGAGACCAAACCGGTCATCACCTGCCTTAAAACCCTCCTCATCGTCTACTCCTTCGTGTTTTGGGTAAGTAACCTTTTACGTGTCTTCTCAAACGCAAAACAAATACCCCCGCAGAGAAAGATGTCAGTCCATCTCAATCCGCCGCTGCTGTGTTTTTGTTGTGCGTGATGAAGGGGTGGACAGTGCCAGCATCATCGACGGATCCGTGCCGCTGTTTGAATAAACGCTAAATCCTAATAATAATCGACAGAGGTGAATTAAAATCGCCTCTTTTAGCGTGTGTGTGAAATGTATTATCTGCTATCGGGCTGTGTAAGCGGGGTTGAGGTTGAACATAGACCGTTTTGGGTGTTGGGCGTCAGTGCGTAGCTTATATCATACATAGCATCATGGTTATCAGTTAGCGAGGTGGAGGATGTTAACGTCGCTGCAATGGTTTAAGTCGGGCTGATGGAGCCAGCATTAAGGGCCTGGTCTGTGCGATCAGGCCCCGGTTAGAGCCCATTTCCCCCCCCCGACCACATACAATACATTCAGGGGTCGCTGCTATAGATTCTTAAAGGGCCCCTGCATCCTCAGTGCAGGCTCTGTGGCATTTACTTCATCATCAGAGCTCCCTAACAAGTGTTGCACATTTTGTCTCGAAGCTTTTGATGCTACTTTGTTGCGCTTCAGACTCAAACGTTACATGTGGGACTGCAAATTAAGAATAAAGTAGCAAAATATGCGTAAAGCAGTGCAATTAGCTCCATTTGGATGGGCCAAAATAGCCTTCCGCCTCATGCAAATGCATGCAAGCATCAAATTCATAGTGTATGAAACATGAAACGAGTGCTGCATGATGAGCACTCTCATTATATACTAATTACTTATTACAGTGTAGGAGTCTGATGACATATTTTTGCAGTGTAGCCTTGCTCAAATAAAGCTACCATTATCATTCTGTGAAATACTCCATTGCAGGACAAATATTAGCTTAAAGTAAAAAAAAAAGTGAAAGTGCTGTAAGCTCTGTCACTCTCACATTGTTTTATTGCTTCCTCATAATTATTGAATTATGAACATTTTTTGTGCATTTTAATATATTTTCCCAGCAGTGGAACTAGTTTGACCCATTAAATGTAGATTAGTGTGGTTTAACTTAGCACAAAAAAAACTGTTTGGTGTTTAATAAGCGCTTTGTAAGCTTTCAAATCACAATCTGTAGACTAGTATGGTAAAGATAAGTGCAGTGTAGGGTGTTTTCAGCTGAAATAGTGAAGTGTAAGTACACAGTGGCAGTGTAGAGTGTCCAAATAACAGAAACACTTGAATAATGAAATGCAGTGCTGCGGTAAATACCTGCCAGCTTTAAATGTTAAGGTAATCTAGAGAGTGCTTATGGGTTTGTTGACTTCTCCTATTCCGGTGATGTAAAAGGATGTAAAAATACAGCACTGTGCTGAAGCTGGCGGTGCAACTTGCAATTACTCCTAATTACTGTGCTTTGGGGTTGTGCTGTTGTCACCTAATGTATATAAAGTACTGTGCAAAAGTCTTCTTTATTTTTTGCTTCCAAGGAGTCAGACTTTCTTGCTAATTTTTTTAAAGTGATCTTGAGCAATAGTTCTCCAGCTTTGTGAAGGTCTTTCAATGTTTTTTCTTTTTGCACGTTGGCTGCTTTTCCCCTCATTTTCAGTCCGGGCCTTGTCGCCGAGCATTTCCAGGGGAATGTTTTTTTTTTGTTTGTTAGTTTGTTTGTTTGTTTGTTGAACCATTTAGCAGTGACCTATGAATCGTCCAAGCAACATGATGTACAGTGTGTCGTTAAAGAATCTGAGAAAACTGCACAAGCAGAGGACAAAAGAAGTGTCAGGAAGTATCTAACACAGGACCTGAGATCTGCATCTGACCCTTCAGTTCATCCATCTGCTGTTCACTGAAGCCTCATCAGGAATGATCTAAGTGGAAGGGCGGCTGTTAAAAAGCCATTCTTAATGAAAGGAAACAGGGTGAAAAGGCTGAGGTATGCTACATTACACAAGAGCTGGACTGAAAAGCAGCGGCAACAGGTCTGACGGAGTGATGGATTCAAATTTGAGTTGTCATCAGTATACATGGAGCAGATCAGGACAGATACAACCGTGAGTGTCTACAGATGTCTGTAAAACACGGTGGATGCTCTGTCATAGTTTGGTGCTGCATTTCAGCCAGTGGTGCTGGAGTTATTATTATTTACATAAATAAATACATAAGTAAATATCAAAAGTGAAGAAGGTCCATCATGTTTAGGTGGCATCTTTATAACGCGCCGCATATTTTTTGTGAAGTTTCAGGATTTTTCATGTTTCTGTTTGTGGATATCCTCTCCCTGTGCGCAACCCACCTTCTTTTGTTTGAATATTTTACACCCTCAAAGCTCAAAGACACATTATGCAAACCAACACCGCACCGCCAAAGCCTCATATTTTTAGTGCTGAATCAATATTTCAAGCAGATCCTTTTATAACTAAAGTGTTAAGCAGTAAATTCTGACTCTGATTTGAAAATGATAATAAAAAAAATAGATTCTGCCCAGTCATATTTAACGCTCTCTGTAATACTTTTCCTGAGGATTTGAAACAGTGGATCACTCAAGGAATCGTCTCAGCTGCTCAAAGCAAATTTTGAGATAAATTAGTTTGAGATTAATGCGTGAAGTGTGGAGTGAAATGCTATTTCTGTTTGATTTGCAATGGTTTGGGATTTGCCCTTGTTTACCTTTTGATTACCAGTCCAGTCTTCAAATATGATCATGCAGGAAATGATATAAAAAATAAGGCAACCCTGAACACAGTATTTTGTTTGTTTTTTTTTAAACCATAATTGTGCATTTCAGACTTATTCCCGTCTATCTTTTTGGCAGCAGCCAGATATGCTCAGGAGAAAGATTATCTAAAAGCTCCCCACACTCACCATGAATAGTCACCCTAGAAAGTTAGAACAAAAAAAGGAAGCTTCAATGCTTTCCTTTGAGAAAACCCTGAACAAATCCTAACTGAATTAACTCTGACTTTGTAGAAGATCATTAAAGCTGAGATCACCCCTTCAAGTTAGGGTCTGAAGTCAAAAAGACTTCAAAAGAAATGCTGTGCTGTGCATCTTCCTGCATTGTAGGCATGTGCCGGTGTCACGTGTGTGATCTTTTATATTTAGTCTGGTCTTTTAGCACTCGGTTACATCCACAGCATCAGGTTTCATGCTGAAGACTCTGGCAGCTCGCTGGGTGTCCTCAACCCTCTTGAGGGCAAAGAGGGCTCTCTGGCACCAAACGCAGAGAACTGCTTCCACGTGAGGCCTCGGTTTCACCGTGCGCCGCTTGTTGTGGCAAGTAATGTCTTAAGTGGGAAGAACTGCGTCGCCGTACTTCAGACACGCACGTGTGCATACTCTGCTGGGGAATGCAGAGCAGGTGGCCGAGTCTGTATGGTGTCCTCGCCAGCATATTTTGTCATTGCGCCTTCTGTTTCTTTACAAGGCCAGGGTAGGGGAGCAGGGAAGAGGAGGGTG
>VOQJ01007900.1:1058-14233 GCA_015052665.1 Apistogramma diplotaenia
ATATGCACACAAACCTTTATATGAACAGTTCTATATATTTTGAATAAGCGGAAGAGGCTAAGCTGCACAACAGCCATTTATTTTGCTGAAGAACCCTAAAGCCTAGTGCTGACCTGCTTCCTGCTCACTTACTGTTAGTTGCTATGAGACAGAGTTTGAATTTTTTTTTGCAAACTTTTAAATTAAAGATATAACTAGTCAACGATATTCTTTAAATTGAAAAAATCTTAGTAAATAAATAAAACAGCCTTTCTACTTCTTTTTACCCTTCTACAGATGCTTCTTGTTTGTCCCAATGTTGTGCCCCCCCCCCATCCCCATCCCCACCCCCATTTCTTGCCCATCTCCTTATTTTCTTTGTCTGCCGCTGTCTATTTTCCCTCTTCCTCCATGCTTCCACCAGACACACAGGCTTCCTTTACCTCTGCAAGTGTTACATTATTAATTGCCCTGCATTGGCCATACTATTGAAAAAGCCCTCATAGTCACAATGACACAGAATCCACACAAAGCATGCACACACATACTCATAAATGCACTTGCACGGGATGACACAGGATGTGAATGTGCACTTTTTTCCCAAACATGTTTTTCTTGTTGTTGTTGTTGTTTTTGTAGCTTTATACACTATGCATATATTCTGTCTGATCTCATCATACATGTAAAGGTAAGCCTGAGGCAACTCCCCTCTGAGGCTTCAACATTACGCTGGTAGTGATCACAGATTGGTTCCCATGTGCATCACTACATGTGCCTTCGCCTTTGTCTGTATCTCTTTGTTTGACGTCTACCCTCTGTGTGTGTGTTGATCTCTTTGTTTCTCTGGTCTTTCTTTTTGTATGTTTGTGGTTGTGTGGATGCAATGTTAGCTAGTGTGACTGATGCACATAACTTGTATAGTAAATGTCCAGAGTGAAATACAACCTCGCTCATTATATGGTGTCATAAAATGGTTTTCAAAAAGCACGATGTGAATTTATTCTAACAAAATGAGCAAACACAAAGAAAGCAAACAAAAAAAAAAGTAATAAATAAAGCAAAACAAGAAAAACTATGTGCTACAGTCTGTTAAAAATAATTGTAATCAATGACAGTTGCCATGGTCTCATTACTTTTGTTGCTTTCCTATTTTGTTACTCAGACAAAGGAAGGTTTCTTTCATCTCCTTTTATTTGGTTATCAGATTTCACTGCTTTGTGTTGAACGTTGGCTTTTACTTACTGGTTGTGACTATAAATGAATTCTGGATTTAAACATTATATAACAAGTGCGTCAATTCGTATTTTAGGAAGTTACTTAGATTGTATTTACCTGAATGCTTTGCGATTAGTTATGGAGATTTGCAATTTTCATGGTCTGTTAGCCAGACATGAGGGTTTGAATATGTGACAGATACACAGAGTTAAAGCGTTGTATCCTCATTGGTCACAGGCATAATCTTAAGTCTTATGATTAGATATGGAGATATAGCCTAAGTGCATTAATTGCTTCAAGGGTTTAAAGCATGTGCCTTTTGGTCACAAGTGAGTATGTCTATGAGTGTGTGTGTGAGTGTGTTTGTGTGTGCATGCGGGCATCCATGTGTGTATAGGGTCTGCTACTGTAAAGCTTAAAAGTTCAGTAACAGCTTTAGTAGGGTAACACTGTTTGAGCTCACGGCACGGCAGCGTGAGCGCGCTAACACGCATGTCGTCATTCAGATGAAAAAACTGATCGTACATACTAGCACGGGTGATGCACAAGCACCACGAGACCCCACCCCCACACGCAAAACCCAGAAAATGTGGACACACCTAAAGAAGTCATTAATACTTAAATAATCCCACCGAGACCCACAGAAAAACACAGGACATGCAAGCTTGCTCACTGAAGAATCCATCTGATTGACAGATAGGTTTGCCAGGGTGATCTAATGCCCTCACTTTCACCTCATTCCTTCCTCTCCTCCTTCCTTCACCCCTCTGAGTACGATTGAGTGCTCCCTTAAATATAAATCAGTGGAATCACACCACGTCAGATGACTAGCTCTCCCCTGTAGTCTCATCAATCACCAACATAACTTTCCCACCACTCCATCTCCATCTGTCTGTCTCCTTGTTTTCTGCTTCCTCCTTCTTTGGCTACCACTTGTATACTGTATGTGTATTTGTGACCACGTTCATTTAATTAGAGGAGCCTTCAGCTTTCAGGCCCCTCTTCTGTGGAACCAGCTCCCAATTTGGATTCGGGAGACACACTCTCGATTTTTAGAAATATTTTAAAAACTTTCCTTTATGATAAAGCTTATAGTTAGGGCTGGATCAGGTGACCCTGAACCCTCCCTTAGTCATGCTGTAATAGGCCTAGGCTGCTGGGGGGTTCCCATAATGCTTCCCATAATGTTTATCTCCCACTGTGCATTTAATCACTAGTTATTATTAATCTCTGTCTCTCTTCCACAGCATGTCTTTTGACCTGTCTCTCTCTCCTCAGCCCCAACCAGTCACGGCAGATGACTCCCCCTCCCTGAGCCTGGTTCTGCTGCGGGTTTCATTCTGTTAAAAAAGAGTTTTTCCTTCCCACTATTGCCAAGTGCATGATCATAGGGGGTCGTTCTGACTGTTGGGTGGATCGTTCTTTACTGTTAGGTTTTCTCTGTAATTACTGTAGGGTCTTTACCTTACAATATAAAGAGCCTTGAGGAAACTGTTTGAACTGAACTGAACTGAATGTCTTCAATTTTAGTTTGTACCAAAAGGTCACATTTTTCAACAACTACAATAAGGCCCCATTTACACAACACTGTTTTCATTTTAAAACAGAGTTGTTTTGATGTGTTTGGACCTGCCGTTTACATGACAACGGAGTGAAAACGCTGCGTTCTGAAAACGGGGTCTAGAGTGGTACGTTTCGAAAATGCTCCAGCTTGCGTTTTCTTTTAAACGGACGGAAACAATGCTTTTCTAAAAACTTGCACATGTGCACTATGGTTGTAACCGCGGCTTCACGAGTACGATCTTGTGCTGCTCAGTTTTTTAAAGTTAACAGCCCTTCTCCAACAAAATGTTCATATGCTACACCATCATGTTTTGTCCTGCACAATTACTGCGAGGCCGCACACGAGGCTGTGGATGCACAATGTGTGCATAATGCCATGGAGATCGACCGTGACTTGCAGCCTCTCACACACAATAATAACTATCTCACAGACTGCAATGAGACTGAAGTGAAACGCATCCCGCGCAGCCTACCCAGTCCCGCCATGCATGCGCGTATCGCATAAACAAGCTGTGCGGTATGAAAACAATGGCAACTCGTGGCCTTGCAATGGGAACTACATCGTTGTTGCCGTTTGAATCGGCTCCGTGTAAACGCGGATCGTTTTTGATGCGGCTCCGTGTAAACGAAAGGCGCAAATGCACGTGAAATGGCGTCGTGTAAACGGGGCCTAAGACTTTGGCACACATGCTTACAGACATAATGTGTCTGAATTTTGGTGCCTGTTTGGAACTCCCTGAGCCTGCTTCTGCTGGAGGTTTCTTCCTGTTAAAAGGGAATTCTTTCTCCTCATCAACACCAAGGAGAGTGTGTGATTTGGTTTTTTTTGTCAGCAGGATTTAGCAAAAAGTACCGTGCCACAGTTCTTGGTGTAAAGGTGGAGCAAGGGCCAAAGGAAAAAAAAATCAAACCAAACCAAACCCCCCAATTTTTTGTACACACATACAGACAGAAGAGTACTGCATCTAGACACCTGCACTCTCTAGACGCCTACACTTTCCAAGTGTCACTATAGTTACCTGCAGCAATGGTGTAGTTGGTGTTATTTTCATCTTTTCTGACTGTGTGTGATCATGATAAAATGTGACCTCAGAGAAACTCTAGCAGGCATTACCACAAAAGTGGTTTTGCGTACTTTAGCAGATCTTTATACATTATGACAGCTGATTGAATCCTGTGAAACCTAAAGGGCCATTTACAATTAAGCAATCAGCCACACGGGCTGTTACACTAAGTGATGATGTTGAACTGAGAAGAAGTAACAACAACAATAGGGTCTTGTATATTCATTTGTTTTCAGTTTGGTCAGCGATATTTTTAAAATTGTGGCAAAAGTAGCTTACTGGCATGGCTAAGTGTGAGTGTTTTGGCAGATAACCAATTGGACTCTAGTGATCAGTTATGGAACATTTAATCCCCTCCCATGGACATGGACATGAGTGGAGGCAATGTCACACTGAAGCTGCAAATGAAATGCAACAATTTGACAATTCTCTCCGATATGAGGCAAGGAAAATGACTGTAAATCATTCTGACTCTCCATAGGCATAAGAAGGCATCCATCTGCGTATGACAAAAATCTCATGACAGCATGGCAAGATGTAAGCATTAATGCTGTCCCCCTGCAGTGGCGCTGTAATGTTAGCTATAGTGGAATGCTGATTTTGGTTGGTGGATACAGGCCAAAAAAAAGAAAAGCTTTGCTCAGGAAACTGCTTAGTGACCAACTTTAAATCAGGTATAGAATTTGCTATTTATAGGGGCAGCTGCAAAACTTTTTGATTACACCTTGATATAACCTGCAATCACAAAATACAACAAGATGCTTAGAGAGTGAATCTCCGTCTTTATCCAATTTTCCTCTTGTCCTTCCGAATATTCTCATCTTACCTTGCCTACTTCTTCTCTGCTATTCTTTCTTTCTTTCCTCCACCGCTATGAAAGGATAAAAGCTGATGCTTATTCATGTTCTTCAGATGTTTGTTGCACACGTTTCCCCCACCCCTCCACCACACACACACACACACACACACACACACACACACACTGCAGACAAGGACAGAAAACAGCAGGAGAGAAGGTGATCGCTCCAGGCAGTAGTTAGTTAGCTACACATTATTTTGCCTGCATCCTTGGGAACATCTTACAGTGACAATATTTACACCCATTTTATCCTATAACTTAAAAAAAGAAGCAAAAAACAAAGAAAACAACATCTAACGTTACCAAGGTATGCTTTGTATTCAGCAGATTATCAGAAAACATGTCAAGGCTTTTAGAGTCTCAGTGTATTGGACTTCCACACCAATAGATAATCTTAAAGATCAAAGATATGGCATGAAACCAACTTTATTCTTTAATTTATGCTGCACAGTAGGGATGAGAAGCATTGGTTGGAGGGGCAATGTGTAATATTAGACAGCAGGGAACAATGATAAAGCACTAGTAAATACAAGGGGTGAGATATCTACAGTAGCTATAACATCACCAGCTGCACTTTTGCCAACCTTGCAATAAGAATCTATATATGCACCTATACTCTCAGCTTGAAAAGGTTGTAAGGGTTGAATTTATGTCTCCAGCATGCTTTAAAAATATTGTTTTTTTTTAACTTCACGGTTTGTTTCTGGTGTTTTAGACAGTCTCACAATGATGCGGATCAGAAGCCTGAGGAAATGAAAGCACATGCTTGTGGGTGATGTGAAAAAGGAAGACATATAGTGCCATTTTAATGATGCAAGGGAATATTAAGACTTTATAGTCATTTATTGAACCGTTCATGTAGTGAATGCGTTTATAAATTTGCATGAGTGTAGTTCTCTAGCTGAACTAAATCACAGAAAGAAAACAAGAGATGTCTCATGGTGGCTTTTAAAAAGCACAATAAGATGAATAAAATGGTTCAAATAGCATATGTATTCAAAAAATCTGAACATTATTTTACTCGCCTAAAGATCTCCTCAGTTATCATTCTCAGTTATGTGTGTTAAAAATGTCCTTTTAAGTCTTTTGGCCACTGTATTAACACCACAGTTCAACACACAGTTAAAAACAAAAATATGTGGGATCCCCTCAAAAATGATGGTGGAAAACACTCAATTCTCACACCAGTGGCCAGTATTCACATCCACATAACCTGCTCTTTGGCTAGAGTTAGACAAAATAAAAGCACAAAAAAGAATTGAAGACTGGAAATAACAGCACTTATCCTCATTACATGATAAGGCTTTTATTTTCCTTATTTGTTTTTGTTTTTTTCACGATGCAGCCATCCAGCCTACTATCAGCCTAATACCTCTCATATCAAGATATGAGAGGTTTTTATCACTTGAATGTCAAAAAATTTTCAGGTGGTGCTTTTACTGAAATAAATTGTAGATTCTGCAAAATAATCTGTGAGAAAGCAATATGAGAGTAGCAGTGGTGCATTTTGTGCATATATGGAGCAAACATATTGACCTCAGGGTAGACACTCATATAATCTTCACAACTATTAAGTTCATTCATCCATTTTCTTCTGCTTATCCTTTTGAGGGTCGCGGGGGTCTAGAGCCTATCCCAGCTGGGCTGTGGCATGAGTCAGGGTTCACCCTGTTCAGGTCGCCAGCCTGGGCTAACACAGAGAGACAGACAATCATTTACACTCACATTCACACCTATCGGCAATTTAGAATCACCAGTTAACCCAACCCCACTAAGCGCATGTCTTTGGACTGTAGGACTACCTGACAAAAACCCACACAAACACGAGGAGAACATGCCAACTCTACACAGAAAGGTGGATTCAAACCTAGGACATTCTTGCTGTGAAACAACAATGCTAATAACACGCCACTGTGCTGCCCCAATTCAATTTATTTAATTTCAGCTGATTTCAGTTCAATTCAAGTTTATTTATATAGTGTCTTATACTGTAAGGTAAGGGCCCTACAGTAATGCAGAGAAAACCCCAACAATCATATGAGCAAGCACTTGGTGACAGTAGGAAGGAAAAACTCCCTTTTAACACAACAAAACCTCCAGCAGAACCATCTGCAATGACCAGATGGGGGTGAGGGGAGAGAGACAGGACAAAATGCACACTGTGGATGATAAATGATGATTAATAATTAAATGCAGAGTGGTGTATGAACACAGAGAAAAAGTGAGATGAGTGAACAAGAACCATTCACTGGATCTTGGGAACTTCCGAGCAGCCTAATGCAGCATAACTAAGGAATGGTCCAGGGTTACCTACTGTAGTCTATCCCCAAATTCAAATTGGGAGCTGGTTCCACAGAAGAGGGGCCTGAAAGCTGAAGGCTCTGCCTCCCATTCTACTGGTCCCTGTCAGTACTCTTGCTGCAGCATTTTGGATCAACTGAAGGTTTTTAGGGCAATTAATGCTAACTTTTCTCAGCCTTGTTAAAACTAAAGTAACGAGTCTGTTTTGAAAATGTAAGAAGTAGAAAGTACTGATACTTGTGTAAAAATGTAGGGAGTAAAAGTAAAAAGTAGTCCAAAAAATAAATACTCAAGTAAAGTACAGATACCTGAAAAATCTACTTAAGTACAGTAACGAAGTATTTGTACTTCGTTACTTCCCATCTCTGACATATATATATGTAGACATTAAAAATAACTCCATGATTCCTAACAGTGTTTCTGAAAGCCAAGGTAATGCTACCCAGAGTAAGTATCTAGTTAGACACCATGTTTCTAAGATTCTTAGGGCTTAGTGCAATAATATCTTTTTCTGAATTTAAAAGCAGGAAATTAGAGGTCATTCAGGCCTTTATGTCTCTGAGACATTCTTGCAGTTTAACTAATCGGTGTGTGTCATCTGGCTTCGTGGATAGATAAAGCTGGGTATCATCTGCATAACAATGAAAATGCTTTCTAATAATACGGCCTAAGGGAAGCATGTATAATGTGAATGGAATTGGACCTAACACAGAACCCTGTGGAACTCCAAAATGAACCTAAGTGTTTGTAGAAGACACCCCACTTACAAACAACAAACTGAACAAAATGAAGTCTATTAGACAGATAAGACGCAAGCCACTGCAGCAGGACCTTTTAATACCCTATAGCATGCTCTAATCTCTGTAATAAAATATTATGGTCAGCAGGATCCAAGGCTGCACTGAGGTCCAACAGGAAAAGCACAGAGATGAGTCCGGTGTAAGAAGCCATAAGAAGATAATCTGTAACATTCACCAATGCTGTTTAAGTGCTGTGATGAATCCTGAAACCTGACTGAAGCTCTTCAAATAAGCCATTCCTATGCAAATGATCTTATATGTTTTACAACTACTCTTTCAAGAATTAAGATAAAAGGAAGGTTGGAGATTGGCCTATAATTAAATAAGACAGCTGGATCGAGTGATGGCTTCTTAAGTAATGGTTTAATTACTGCCACCTTAAATGCCTGTGGTACGTAGCCTATTGATAGATTGATCCTATTTAAGATTGAAGCATTAATTAATGGTAGGACCTCTTTGAGCAGTCTTGTAGGAATGGGGTCTAATAGGCATGTTGATAGCTCGGAGGAAGTAACTGCTGAAGTTAGCTCAGAAAGAGTAATTGGAGAGAAACAGTCTAAATAAATATCAGTAGTATTAAAAGCAGCTGTACATAAAGATATGTCTGCGAGATGGTAATAAATATTTTTTTCTAATGGTTAAAAGTAAAATTTACTAATGAAGGTTAAAGGAATACTCAGCTCAACAGAGCACTGACTTTGTCAGCCTAGCTAGAGTGCTGAAAAGAAACCTAGGGCTGTTCTTATTTACTTCAATCAGTGATGAATAGTAAGATGTCATAGCTTTTCTGAGGATTTTTTTTAAATAGAGCACCAAGTTATTTTTCCTGGCAAAATAAAGATCTTCTAAATTACAGAGACACCATTACCTCTTATGGGTTATCTGGTTTAAGTTGCGTGTTTGTGAGTTGTACCACGGAGTCAAGCACTTCTGATTTGAGGCTTTCTTTTGTGGAAGAGCCGCAGTATCCAGGACCATATGTAAAACTATTGAAAAGATAATCTACTGTATCTCTCTGAGAGTGGCGTTTAAGTAGTTGCTCTGCTGTGTGTTGCTACAAAGGCACTGAAGGGGATAATAATGTAAGAATTATATCCTTTAACTTAGTTACATCCCTTTCAGAAAGAATCTACTGTGATGATATTTAAAAAATAAATCTGGCCAGATAATGATAATTAAGTCATCTCATGTTTTAAGAAAGAATCAATTCAGAAATCCTTGTAACTCCACTCAGGTTACCAACCTTTTCGTTTAGATGTGCTTCATTTTTTAAAAGACTGATGTTGGTTTCATGACATGCGTCTATTCATATTTTTTTCTATTTAAAGTGAAGGATAAAGTTTCAACACAGAATCCAACAAGAACTGGCTAATCTACTGTACAGCCTCACACAAAATTACCTTCTGAACAGTGTGTGGGTCTTTTTGAAGATTTATCTGTAAGACCACAATGACTGAAATAGGATTTTGCGTCAATATTCTTCCAGGCAACATTATGAATATATGTTTCTATTATTAGCGAGCACAGATGTGCCTGTTGACTAGATTTGTTAAAAATTTCTAATTGCATTCTGACACTGATGAAAGCCAAAGAGCAACATTTTTTCTTTCTATTCTTCTGTACTGTATATGCAGTGATTCCTATTTTTGCACAATTCTATATTCACAAATGTGTCACTTAGGTTGTCCACAGTACATCTTGAAGATTAACTAAATGCCATTTTTTGAAAAAGCTACACAGTACCTTTGGACTAAGCCTAAACATTGTGTTGTGTGATGATTGTGTGCACAAGGTTGGTGGTTACATAGTGCTCTTAAAGGATGACGTGTATTGAAAGCATACAACTTACCCCAGCCCCCAATATGAGCCATGACCACCTCTGTTTTTCCCACCCTTCAGCCCCATGTATAAAGTGCATGGCGAAACGGCAGGAAGGTGTATCTGTGTGTTAGAGTGTGCGTGTGTGTGTTAGTGTGTGTGTGTGTGTGTGTGTGTGTAACGGTGGGGGTCGAGCTCAGGGTAGAAGTCTTCTTGAAATGATGGAAGTCTGTTTTTCTTTACCGCTCTGGTGGACAAGCAAGAAACCTGATTCCAACTTCTCCCATTTCACCCCTATCCTGCGCTAAAGATCAGACTCCAGATGCAGACCCGAGTTACTGACTCTCTGGACTGTGAGCTGCTAAATTATCTCATACTACAGACTTTGAGACTAAACAGCACCAGAGGAGAGAAGACTTGATTACTGTGCTCCTCGTGATTCTGTCTTTGTGGTCTCAGCTGGCTGCAGCTGCTGAAACAGAAGAGTGTGTTACCTATGAGTGTATGCTGTCTTTGAACTGCTGTGCTACAAACAGGGGGCTCAGACCTCACAGATCCTGATGGATACCGATGGAAGCCACAAACATAAAACAGCACCCCAATAAATCAAGTGAAGGATGAGCTCCTGTACTTTATGTATGAGTGTAGAGTGATGGGAGCAATTATTAAGCATAAACTAGTGCTAGCAGAATAAAGTCATGCAGTCAGATCAGACACAGGCTCTTCTCAGTCTACTTAATATACTTTCTCCACCAGATTTATGACAAGCTTCACTTACAGTCAGTACAGCTCTCAAAAATATATTACATAACAAATTTGACACATACATATTGTACATTTAATGGCCATTACTAATTATAGACACTAAACTTTTATCATTCTCTATTACAGCTTCTTATATCTTCAAATGTAAACATTTTCACAGCCATATATTTTAAGGACATACAGTAGCACATGTTGAGTACAACATTAAGCATATGTAAATCTTAGGCAGAATCGTTCTGCTGCAGTCTATTATTCTTCATAGCTATTATTAATGAGCTACTAGTTTATTGAAACATTATAGCACAAAACTGCTAATGAATTTTTCACTTTCAGCATGAATGTGTATCAGGTACCCCGTGAGACCAAGCTTACTGCATGCATGTTGCATGAACTGTGCATCCAATTAAAGATTTTATTATTAATTAAGATCTTATGGTTTCAATAAATGAAAATAAGATAACTGAAATAAATACTCATCCTGCCATTTCTCTCACTTGTCTTATGCTATAAATTCTGTACACCTTGTTCCTCAACTGCAGTACTCTTTACCACTTCCCATCAGATAGCAGTATAAATCACCAGAGATGCTGGTTAGAAGATTGAAATTTGCAAATGCAAATATTTACATGCTTCATTTGACATTAAAGTCAAGCAAACTATATAATGGAAGAAGTTAAAATGTAACTTTCAGTAATGCCTGATGCAGCTCAGTACAAATTTTGAAGCAATTTGTAGTATTTTTTGTTTGTTTAGTTTTAAATACCATGGTGTTCCTATGTTTTGCTCACTTACCATTTACATAATTCAGGAAGAAATATGATACTTGTGTTGGACTACATTTTTCTTTATATGAGCTTCAAGAAAATATTGACAGGTGCCCTGATCTTGTAGATGGAGCTGATATTGTAGGAAGCTGAGATACCATATGTGCCATCAGCTACAGGTTGAAATACCTGTCACCTGGCATTCTTTTGATACATTGTGTGTGTGTGTGTGTGTGTGTGTGTGTGGACATGTGATCCTTCCCAAATCCCTTCAGGGGCGGCAAAAGGCATTTCAGTGAAACCCAGTAACCACGCACTTAAACAAGGATAAATAAACTAGCAGAAACAAAACTACTCTAATCAAGTCACCAGAATCATCAGAGTCCAAACATCATAATCAAGTGGTGATGAGAACCCACATAAGCCCAGAAACCTCAAGTGGATACAACATACAGCAAAGACGAAGAAGCAGTGGGGACTTGCGTGCCAAGCCAGAAAGATGCAGGAAGGTCTCCATCAGTGACTGGAGCCCTAGCCAAGACCCAACAGAGCCCGGACAGCACAACCTGGTCCCACCCGAGCAGCACCCAAGAAGAGGAGCCTACAGCATCACATGAGTCGAGAGACAGTGAACAGACCCAAAGCCCAGGAAGTTCACCAGCCAGCACAACCAGGGCACCGGAGAAAAGCCCCAAGCAGCACAGGACCCGAGCCCCCTGACAGAGTCCCCAGAGAGCCAGGCGCAGGGCAGAGCACTGGGCCTGCAGGGAGGACCCCCAGGCAAGGGGAACGGAAGAACCCTCCCCCAAAGCCAAGCTGGCAGGCTCCACCAGCCTCCACCCATCCTCCGGCCGCACCGCCCCTGACATCTGCACCACCCCCACCCCCACCCCACCCCATCCCACAGCAAATGCAAAAATGGAGCCCCACACAGCCACCAGCCCCCCCCAGGAACCATAGAGAACCACATCCCACTGACACAGGGGTGAGGAGATAGACAGCAAGACCAACGAAAGGGAGGACTATAATATAAAACTGAGAGAGGGACAAGAAATAAAATGATTCCACTCTATTCCGTTATTAGAACACAAAAAACGTTCCACTGTCATCAGTTGCGATAGCATAAATGTGTTTGTACTGATAATTTTGAACTGTTAGATCCTTCAAAGCAGTCTTTGGGCTTTTTAGCAAGTGACTGAGACACATTCTCTCTCTCTCACACACACACACACACACACAGACACACAGACACACACACACCAACAAAAACAAAGAGTCACAAACTGCACACGCGCACACAGGCACTTTGTCGTTAATCATTCACCAGTGCTCGTTACTGGAAATTTTGCAGTGGCCCTTATCTCTTATTGGATAGCTATCAATGAATCACATTTACACTGAAGACTTTCATGTACGCTCACATGCACGTTCACACTTCCAATTAACAATTCCATTGATTTTAGGTTTTTCCCAGACATGTGTCAGTGAGTGTCTGATGCTTGTAAGCATTTCACTGGACAGGATTGCATTGCAAAGCAGGTGGTGCTAAGGGCTGAGGTCTAATTCTTTCAGAAATTAGTGCTGACTCATATGTTCTATCGCAAAATCAATCATTGTGTCAGTGTGAAGTACCAGTGCCAAAGTACTTCAGTAAATGCATGCCTATGACCCAGACAATTAGTACACTTCCATCACAACAAGATAATATCTTTCAATTTTTAGTGTAGTTCAATCCATTTGATTATTGGGATGGGGGAAGTCCACTGATGTGAATCTCTGTTATCAGTTAACAACATTTCATATTGATTTGCTCAGCCATATCTGACTGAAATTGAAAACGATAAATTGCTTTCCTCGAGCAATTAGTTTTCGTTTCGAGTTTAAAATGACATACTTGTAGCAATGTTAGAGAATGAATTAACAATAAAGGTCCGGTAAATAAATAAAGAGAACAGCAATAAAAAGAATCATTAATAAATATTATCTCAAATGTTTTTTCCACATGTTCCCCCCCCCCCCCCCCCCCCCCCCCCCCTCTCCCCCCCAC
>VOQJ01007901.1:5251-19975 GCA_015052665.1 Apistogramma diplotaenia
AGTGCATCTCCCGTAGATGCCTGGCAAGCCCATGTTTTTTTCTTAACATTTTTTTTTTTTCACCCCCCCCCCCACAAAAAAAAAAAAAAATTATGGCAGATTGACTCCACAAGTGAGAGTTCATTTTACTGTATTTACTGTATTGTCTGTCGCTGATGTCTGTCAGCTGGATATTAAAGATTCTGTGCATCACAGCAGTATAAGCCATGAAAAATAACCTGAAGCGGATAAATACGTTTATCCGAACTTCAGGAAAAGTGAACGCCACGTACTGAGGGGCTCCGTCTATCTTTTTAACCCCTTAACTTGTGAACACTCAATGTGCGTTTAATGTGGTGTTTGCACTGTTGCTTTCAATAGGTGAAAACTAAAGTATGACCTTTTTTAAAAATATGCTAGTACTGTTTTATTTCAACATGGTGTTGGTGGCAGGAGCTTCTAAACATTTTTGAGCCGAGAGAAGCAGCCAAAAATCCAAAACACTGTAAATTTACCAATAACATAATGTTCTACTACGGCTGTTCCTTTACCGTACCAGTGCAATGACAAAAATACCATTAACTGCCCAACAGGCATCTCTGCAGGATACTGACTGTTATCACCCTGTATAACGTTCATGCTGAGAACCCCACCTCAGCCCCAAATTCTGATACAGTGAAGGAGCTGATAGCCAGGTGATCATCACCTCTGGCAGTGGAAATATAAACATCTGATAAAGTATCGTGAGTTACCAGAAAGGATTAACACAACTCTGACAGTGTCTCAAGAAAAATGTTATATTTAAGCAACTCTTAGAGAATATAAAGCAACATGTTTCAGCTTTTGGTCTTCATCAAGGTCACCCTGACAGAAAGGTAAAACTAAGGTCAAACCTAGCTAATGTTACAGTAACTGTTAGGACTGTATACAGTCTTTGGTCATAATTTTCATCCAGTTCTGCATTATATGTAACACGGTAGCAGACACATATTGCCAGCCCTGTTTTCCAACAAATAGTGGCTGCATCAGATTGTATGTGGTTTGGTTGACAACCACATCAGTGATTCCAGCCAATCACTTCTAATGGTTGAAGAATCCAAACTGATTGAGGAACATCTCCATGTCTTCTGTAGAGATGGCAAATTCTTCTAATAGGAGGATCCACATGGTGCTGGTCATTAGTACCCATAACCACACCTGATGCCCAAAACCCAACAACTCAATACACCAAATTTTAGTGAAAATGTAGTGCAATGAAATATGTTGTATATGAATTTCTGTAAATACAGACAAAAATTTCAGTTGGAATTGTACATTGAGTTGGTTATCCCCGCTCGCTAAAAATATATAATCTGGTTCAATATCTTCAACTTTATAGCTAAGCTTCTACAGAACTTAGCCCAGGGTCACACACTGATGACATCACCTACTTGCCATTATAGTAATGCTAACATGAAAAGCAAAAAAGGTCAAGCTGGTCAGTTAACAGATGATCTTAATTACAAATGATTCCCTGTATTACGAGAAATAAACTTAATCTGTCATGTTTCTAATTCCTTAAAAAACCCTCAAACATGCATTGCACTTTGTTGTTTTTTCCCCTCCATCTTCTTCTTAATGGAAAAAAAAAACCCTCTACAGCCACAAAAGCCTGCTATTGTATGATAAGCTGCAAATGTAGAGTGGTGTCTGAAACTCCATTTAGAGTTAATAATACCCAAACCATTCTTGTTAATGAAAAACTGTAATTTATCTGAAGAGGCTCAGAGTCATCTTTGAAATGCAAGATGTCACTGAGCTGGCAGAAATGCAGCTTTTAATGGATACATCGACGCTGCCGCGGTATTGTTCGTGACAGTCGAAAATGATGTGAATAGCGTTCCATGTCATTGTTGTGAAACTATTAATAGATTTGTAATTATGGTGGGTAAATTGTTGATTATTTTTTCCCTCTGTGGTATTTGATATGCTCAGCACAAAGAAGAGATGAATTAGGACTAATAAACAGGTCTCATGATTCTGTCTCTAATTGGAGGATCATTATATCTCTTCCAGAGAGATGCCCACAGCTAAAGCCTTTAACGGCACTATTTCAAACAGGACACAAAGGCCTTAATGAATACTCCTGTGACTTCACAGTGTCTCGCACAAAGGGAAACACATACTGTATTCTGTTTTTATCTTATACAAAGTTTCCTGTAATTGTTGGATTGAGGTGCTAGATCAACCCCGCTTCCCTTGGAAATAACAATAATTACACTGAGGTCATATTTTAGGTTAAAGAGCTAATTGATCCTTTAAAAACATGCAAGAAACTAAAGATTGCAGTGGAACGATGCTATGTCTTCTTCGGTATAAACCTGCACCTGCTGTGTGTGTCGAAGCGGGGTGAATACTGGAAAAAATATAACACATTGTTGTAGTCTAGTGCTAAATGTTTTTACAATGTCCTAACATGCATACTTATGCATCTCCATTACAATACAATAATGAAAATACATAGAGAAAATGTAATGCACGCTCAGGGAATGTGTTTAAATCTCTGGGTGCCATTTGCTCCCATCAGTGTAGCTGATAGAGTCATTAGAGAGCTGCTGCAGCTCGGCTCTGGGGTCTCTCTCCTGTAAATGGCTCTGTTGGATGGGTGAACAACCTTCACATGGTTCCGTGGCCTCAGAGCACTTCACTAAAGCTAATAGGTCATCGCTGTAGAGGTGGGTGACAAAAGCATGAGAGCTAACAACGGATAATGTGAGAATGGATTGCATTTATCTGGCACTTTCTCTGTTTCACAATTCAGTGTTTTACACTGCACGGAGTAAGTCTCGTTGTTTTTTTTTTCCCTCTGACTGCAATGACTGCGAGGTTTTGGAATTCTGACATTACACGTATGACCTCCATGCTAATGGAAGAGCTTCTTCTTTATCTATTAACGACTAACGTGATCACCCTTGGACGGCTGGAAAACCAAAAGTGCTGAAATGGTCTAAATGATGAGCTGAAGGATCTGTGGGTTTTTGCATATCACAACTCCTCTATGGCTTTAAGAAAAAGGGTGAAAGAGGTCAGCTCAATATGCATATAATTTGGGGTTACATTTGAAGTTTAGGTTTTAAGCTTCTTGATGAAAGACAGCTATGAATAAATGTAATCTTTTTCGCTCACATTTGGTCATTTGCTCAGAGGTTGGAAAAAAGCCTTTGTGCGCGCTTTTGCTAATAATATTCCTTATTGCTCTTCCTTTAGGTTCATTGTCCTTCTGGAACACCTCGTACGACCGAAAACATTCATGTTTAAAATTACTGATCTGTGTTATCCAGCACGCAATAAAAATCAATATTGTTTCTGTCACATTTTATGCACTCGGGTTTGTCACGGATGAATGAACGCAAAAGTTCGAGCCACACCGAAGAGGAACTTATTTGTTGAGCAAGGGAAAAATGACAAGACGAGGGCAGACTGTCAAAGGACCGGAAGCCATTCATCTGCTCACCTGTTCAAGGTGTGCTTGGTTGATGTCCTCCTCTTTGGTGGGAAACATATGTCCACAGCAGCTGTGCCACCATGAATAGGTGGTGACTGTGGGCTAGCTAACTGCATTCCTGGGAATCAGGCCAAGTCTGAGTGGAGTAAGCTGTCCCATTTTTGATGCGAGCATTCCACCTGATTTACACGTCTCCTTTTCCACAAAACTAGCAGCCATTTGCACAAGCTAAGGTACAGAAGGCACCTGACTTACTGTAGAAGATCGAATTCTTCTCAGACCAGCAGTGTTGAATTGTGTGACATTCCTTCATGCAAGTAAATATAAAATAAGGATTATAAGAAAAAAACTTCAATTTAACAAGCATGTTACAAATGCAACACATCTACTACCACAACTAGCAGAAACTGGAAAATATTTCCAGTGGACAGAAAACCCAGCTTGGAATTGTGACTTGTTGAAGTCGGTGGTGTTCGGAGATGAGCCACCAATATAAGTAAATATGGGGATCTCCTTCATTTGTTTTTAACACTTCTTGGAAAGATTACTGCTGTTGCCACTAGCATCAGATTGTTGTAACAGAATTCATTGTGTGTATTTTCAAAGTTTGTCTGTTTACTCGTGTTGCATTTACAGTACTTTGTCTTTGCACGCTTTTTAAGTTGCAGTTCATTCTCAGATGAAGTGCTGGTAGAAGTGCTTTGAGCAGCTGTGTTACTTCCCAGTTTTCAGATTATATTAATGTTGCTGCAATGACGCATAATGAAGGTTTCATACATGCTACATGGTCCAGACCTTCCTGGGCCCAGACACGTGGAGCGATTTGATATGCCTGCAGTTTCTCTTTTGAAAATGAAAAGGAGCAGTGGCAGCCCTGGCAGGCCAGCAGTTAAAAAACTGGAATTAGCTAAACTACAACTGTCAGTGTACAGTATGCTATATATAAAGCAGACCCTTTTGTGAAGTCACTATTTTAGTTTTTCTTATTGCTAAAGACTGTTATCAGCTAAAGCTACCATGTTTGATTAGCAAGTTGCTTTCATAGACTGTATGGGAGCATTGCAAAGATGCAAATGCCTGCTAATTAGTGCTTTTAAAAAATTCGAATTAAAAAATTAAAGTAATAGTACAGTTAAGCCATTTTATTAGCCTGCTTGGCAAACAAAGTGGCCATGCTCCTAATAGAGTTATGCATTGATTAGTATTGTCACCTCACACTAAGATGGTCCTGGATTTGAATCCACCAGCCAGCCGCGTCCCTTTCTCCCTGGAGTTTGCATGTTCTCTGGGTATTCAGGCTTCCTCCCACAGTCCGAAGAGTCCAAAGGCATTCTTGTTAGGTTAACTAGCGATTCTTAATTGGCCATAGGTGCACTGCCTGATAGCTGGAATAGGTCCCACCCCCTCTGCCACAATGAATTGGATGAAACAGATGGTTGGCGGTGTTAAGGTCAGTTGAAAATTTTCTCTTTAATCATTGTGTGTACCAGTCTGTAAACATTTTTATTTCTGTTTTTTAAGCTAATAATGTTATTATGGGAGTTGCCTGCCGCATTTGTTCGCATTGCCTGTATAATAAAGCACAGACACGTATGTTAATTTATCATGTTATTCTTTTGATCTTCTTTATATCACTGTAATATAGTGAGCTGGTAAAAACTGATATTCATAAACCCCAAACAAATGAGTAATCACGTATTTTTATTGTTCTTGTTATTCGCAAGCTACATATTTATGTTGTAAGACAAAGTAATTAATTACAAGCACTATCAGGGTCACTGTTTGAACAATTATTTATGGACATGTATGACAACAAATTCCACTGCACTAAAAAGTTTAACAAAATGTATTTACAAGTAACGTACACGTAACATAAAAGTAATGTTGCTGCAGAGCTACTGCACATATATAATTTATAAAAATTTTAGTGTTATACAAATGATTCCCAAAAGTTGGATGGATGTTGATAATCCTGGTACCCATGTAGCAGGTTTCATCCAGATTGATTAACGCATCAGCATTACAGTAAGATACACATGTGAAAAAAGTGCATCTTAAAACTGACTTCACATTTCTGCTGCTCAATTAATTGTTAGCATGTAGCTCTGCACATGCTAACGTGCTAATGTTTAAATGGAATGTCATCTTTGTTTAGCATATTAGCATGCTTGCTAATGTACAATAAGTATAGCAAAGCTTTACGAATGAGAATATAATAAGAACGGTGGTATTTGATCAGATATTAAGTCACTGGACAGATCAAAAAATACTGTTGGGGCGCCCCAATCCCGAAACATAATCCTCTACCCTTCAACGACTGAATGAAAACATCATGCCACAGAAACTGTATTCAAGACACTCAACCCTCAAGGTGTTAAATATTATATATTTTTAAAATATGACGCTCATCCTTCTTACAATAAACTGAAACACCTGTAATTATTATTGGGAACGTGCGCAAGCAAACAGAGCCTGTGAAGGCAATTTAAATGTAAACAGTGAAAGGCCGTTGCTAAATGGAAATGTCGTTTCTGTTTGTCCTGATGTCCGATCAAAAACAAACAATAGACATCTGCGGTATTTCTCTGTCCTATCACCAACCTGCATCCTATGAGGGGAAAAAGGTCAACAGAAGAGCTCCAAATGGGATGGTGATCCCAAAATAACAATCCCAACACCCCCCTCCACCGCCCCTTAAACACAATCACACAATCAAAGCCCTACTGCCTTTCCTTCATTGTTTAATTTCTGCTGGCTATCTTAGATATCTCTGCGGCTGTTCTTATCTTTGACCTTCAGCTTGTTGCTTTGTCGTCACCCCCTTTACACGCGCACCCTCCACCCACCTACCTGCTCCCACCCCCCCCACGCCAGTGTGCTGCGACCTTCAGAGGGGTGTCATTACTCCCTGACCCATTTGACGATCCCCTCATGTGGAATGTGCATATGCCGAATCGCTGTGGATCTGCACAGTATGGGGTGAGGTGAAGTACTTACAGAAATATGACTTGACACGCTTTATCAAATGGGGAAAGATGAAGACGAAACAGCTGCTGGTGCTGTCGTAAGCAATCTGGCCGTGATTGAATAAAAGTGTCAGGAAAAGGGCTGCTTGATGGTCTTTTGTTCTCCCCCATCCAGCTTGATGTTAGTTTGAGCTGTCAGGAGGGAATCACAGCTGGGTGATTTATCAATACTTGGAGTGACCTTGTAGCCACACTGCTATGTGTGTGTGGGTGCGTGTGTGTGTGTGTGTTTGTGCGAAGGCTTGTATCTGTGTGTGGCTCTCACGGATTAAAAAAGACACAAAGTGGAATATTTTCAAAATAGTTGGCACACATAGACAAAGACTTGGCTTGACTTGGAACAAAATTCTCTCTTCTCTTAAACACAGTAAGTGGATTGTTCTGCCAACACGATAAGGGTGTTTTTCTCAACATCAGAGCACTCAAAGCAGCACCGGGAAATGTTTGGGAGAAGTGTGTCTCTTTTAACTAACTTTCACTTTTTTTTTTCCTTTCCAAAATCGCTTTACTATTTTTTCCCCCCCTGACCTGTCCACACCAGCTCTTCTCCTCAGTACTTTCTTTGAGATGTACTTGGACAGCCTGTTTTCACAGCAGCCATTGACTGTCTCTGTTGTGATTAAGCAGATGTTTTATTGCAGACTGGAACAGTCATTACTGCCATAAACCCATCTGTGGAATTGCTTTTTATGCAAATTTACAAAGCATCTGCATAAATAAAGTTCTAATTAATACCTTTCTGCAAACCTCTGCGCTCTTTGATTCCTAAGTGTTCTTAATTGTGTACAAGCAGGTAGAAAGTACAAATCAATGCTAAGAACATGAGAAGGTTTTGTTCTTCATTTACATTCCGTGCGCGTGTGTTTGGTATTAATTAATTAATTAATTTAGGTAATTCCGATGGTAGCGCTGAGGGCAAATAACAAAAGAATGTTGCAATTATCTGCAGCATTTTGCAGATTTATAGATTTTTATTTTTTGTTTGTAAAAGCATGCTGCTCAGCCGTTACTTAAAAACATACCGTGCATTCATACGCTATTATATTTTTTGACAGCCCAACATGGTTAATTATTGACAAATCGTTGATTAAGAGTGAGCTGTAAGCAATTTCAATCAAGGATAACATTTATGTAAAGTTGCAGTGAGTAGCGTTTTCAGCTCCTGTTGTAGGTTACAAGGGAAATAAAACAAAATCTGCTGCTACCGGTTGATTGGGAACTACTGAAGAGTAAAGTTTCCCCGAGAACATTAAGGCTGCTTTATAGATCCCTTTGTTGTGAGGGTGCCAATGGAAGCTCATTAATTTCCCCAGGTTTTTAATGGGGAGTGTTGAACATGTGGCAAGAGTTGTCTTGGTGGGACTCTTATGGCTTGCACTTATGCTGCTGGAAGGAAGCTATTTGTTAATTGTAACAGTGTCCTTTGCTAAGTAATCGAGCCTATTTTATTGCACAAACCAATTTGCTTAAGCCGTGCTGACAATTTATGATTCAGTTCATATCAGTCAATTCTCTTCTTTTGTGCAACTTATTAGAAGTGATTTTATTTGCACCTGCAAACATTAGCATGTGCTCGTCAACTCATCTCTGTGCATATCACCTTTAAAACTAAGCTTGCGTAACTCTACTTTGGATGTTGGTATGGAGGTGCCCTTGCATACCAAAGCGCAGTAAATGTAAAAAGGTAAAAATGCAGTTAGGCTGAATTGGAACTTCCAGTATTCCTGAACTCGGAAGACGAAGGAAGTGTTGGAGATGAAGAAAGACTTTGTTTAATGATTAAAGGCAGCATCTGAGCCATGAGCGAGAAGGAGGAAGAGCTGTCAGCGAGGTCTGGGGAAAATGACAAATGGCTCGGGGGAAAAAAAAAGACATGGTGGGACAGAAGCAGGGTCTTCAGCATTTAACTTTTATTTTGAAGGGATTAAAGAACAGCACTGTTTTAAAGCAAATGGATTTTTCTAGTTCCATGTTCTTCTTCATGTTAAGATTATTGTAAGCTCACTAGGTGGCAGTGTCACTTTAAAAACATGTGTGCGCGCACACACATACACACATTAGGTCAGTGCAGCAGGCGCGGCATAAAAAGTTCAGCTTTAATTTTAGTCAGTTCGTGTGAGAGTAGACTCACTGCAAGCTTTAAATCACTCACGAGCCTCTAAAATACAAACAAAAGGTCTGTAGGGGTTTGCAAAAAAAAAAAAAGTTCTTCATAAACTCGTGAAACAGCTTTCAACAAATGACAGGAAAAGAAAAGTATGAAGAAAAGAGGAGCAGCTGATTACTGAAAACATACTACCTCATCTAGGAGACGTGCAGTGACTTTGTTGAGGCACGTATGGCTCCCAGTCAAACGCAGGGGTAGAAAAGAAACACCCTGTGGGCTAAGAGTAAAAAGTTTAAATATTAATTAGATGCAGTGCATGTGGTGATCCATGCTTGATATTTGCTTCAATCAACACAAACACAGCTAAACATTAGAAATTCAAAATATCAAATTAGAGCCAAACAAAGTTAAAGCCGTTGCACAAAAGTTGCTACCATTTAGCTTGTTCGCATTGTGCTTGAGCCGTGTGTCAGGCTGTCTTATCAATCTGTTTTCTCCGATAAATAAATGTGAGCATTTTCAGAAAGTACCTGTAATTCTTTAAACTTAAAGACAAGGAGAAAAAAGATGGGACAAAGGAAAAGCTTTCCTCAACAACGCAGAGCCAAGGTTTCATACACGATGCTGCTCTGTTTCTCTCATCAGCTAGTCAGATCTAGCAACTTTTAGCATAATGAATTTAGCAGGGATGTCTTCTCTACACAGCCCATCAGTCCTACCATCTAGGAGATTAAATTATGTCTGTAGGCATTAAAGCTTTGATGCTGTATTTGGGCCGCATGCATGCATCCATTTGCAAAATTCTATATAACAAAATTAAAAACATGGACACCTATGGAAAATGGCTTGGCACTAGCACTTAAACCCAACCACTCCAAACAGTCTGCTGACTAATGCATTTCTAATCATTTCTGTGATCAATGTTAGCTACTGTGCAATAAGATTAATCAGCCATATGCAAAGCTAGGATCACCTTGAACAAGGCACGACGAAAGAGGGAAAAAAAGGGGAGATAAAAGGGCTGAAAGAAAGTGTCCTGCTGTTATGTATGATAAGCACACCGTACAGAAATAAAGCGCACCTGCATTATTCACATTTTCCGTGGCGTTGGTTTTGTGTGTGTTTCAGCGGCATTACACCATTGTGCTTCCCTCAGCTGTGCTTTGGCATCTGTGCATGGCCATCTCACTGCTGAATAGCTGCCTGATTATTCCAAATCTAAGGGAATATTCAAACAAGGCCGATAATGCATTCTTCCATATGATTCTCCAGAGCTGGGACAGCTGTTCAGCAGCTTTCAGTGCCATGTTCAGAAAGGGACAGATTTCTCTCCTCAATTAATAGGCCCCATTAAAAATCCAGGAAGAAGTTTGACAAATGAAGCAGAGACTGAGTTTGTCTTACAAAGATGGCTACAAAATAACTATCTCATATAACTGATAAATAGCTGCGCTTCAGCTAGAATGATTGGGAAATTAATGTTTAACTTCAAAATCAATGGCTACACAGAATCACTGCGGCCGAACGAGACGGATGGACTGAAATTTGCCCGTGGAAGCACACAAAGCCGGCACTATGCCGAGAGGAGTTTCGTTTACATTTCTGGACAATAACTGTCAGTAACTTTGTCACTGTGCAGTCATCGAAAATTAAACAGATTACAACCAGGTCAATTTCACAAAGCAGTCCAGCAACATGATAAAACTTTAATGACAAGAAGTGGTCGGCTGTACCGGGCGGGAGGAATTACTGCGGGATCACTGTCTCTTTGTTCGCTTGGCTTTGGCCACACAGTGATATGAGAATGCAGAGCTGCTGCTGCTGCTTTGCCGCCGCCGCCTTGTAACGTTTCAACTGGCAGATGAATTCTTTCAGTCTGGCTTTGCCCTCTTTCTTTCTCTCTCACCCTCTCAAGAACAACGAGGAGGTTGTCTGTCCAAGGGCACACCTGTAAGGTGCAGGCCCTCGACAGGCTTACCTCAGTGGCCTCTCCTGCTGTACTCAAAAGGCAATTATTCCTCCCAGAAGATAGAGCACTGTCAACTTCAAACAGAGGACATTCTTTAGGCAGATTAGGCGAAAATTATGTTTTATTATTTGGGCCCTGAAGAATGAATTGGACTCTATTTGGCCGTCTTTGTGGTGAAATCTAAGACAGTTTAAATGGCAGAGGTATGTTTGGAGTCAGGGTAATACTCTGGTGTCTTTATGAAAGGGCAACAGAGAGGATCAGATTAGAAGCTGAACAGCGAGAGTCTTTCAGTGCGGCTGTGCTATCGTCTCTGTCTTCTTGTCCGTGCCTGTAGAGAGGTTAAATTAAATGGCTGTAATAAATGTTTTGGTCTTGCTGATGCGGTATGGCCGGCTATCAAACAGAAACGCTGTGGAGAAATGGCATGGTGGAAGATCAGAGAGAGGAACAAATGGAGGGTGGGAGAACTATGTCAGCACATTACCAACATTAGAAACGGACTTGTTTTCACTTAAACCTCAATTATAATGGTGGCTCCAGAAACAATTATATTGATGAATGCTTTCTTAGTTACTGTAATTAAATTATTCCATTTAATTAACGAATTATATTGAATTTCTCCCTGGAGGACGGCATTAGCCTCATCTGCTGTTTTACAAACAGGAGTACTCTAATGTTGTGTGCTATGGAAATGATTACTAATGCCTAATGAAACTGTGTCAGATCAGATAAATGCTGTGCAGAGTCAACAAGCCAAGCTTGTAACACAGCCAAACTTGAGACAAAACAATAAAGCCAAAGAAAAAATTATTGATTGTATTTTTTCAAGGGCAGGCTTTGTAAAGCTGACATCAAATGAATTATAATGCGGGGCGCCTACTTGATGTTTTTAAGACTATATGGAAAGTCAAGGAGAATTTGCATTAAGCAGGTTTTAAAAAATAATTGTCCTTGCATCAGTTCAGGCAAGTCAAGCTTTTAAATTATCATGAAAATAATAAAATGAACTTTACACATCTAGTCAAAAACACAGCCAGATACAATCAAGTCTTTCTTTAAAAAAAAAAAATTAGTAGCACTAAATTAAAGAGTGGATTTACTGCATAAAATGGCAACCCAGTGCCCATTACACTCACTGTGGGGTCGTTATACACAATATAAAACTACACAGAAAGCTCACACTCTCTGATGGTTCAGCAGCACAACCTCGACTATGTAAATGCAGAAATGAGGGGGGAAAAAATCCAACTGCAGCTGACCATTGCCCTCTGCTGGGAGTGCCAGGCACCTGCTTGAAGATGCCTAAATATAGAGCACAACTCATATTTGTTTGCTTTTCTTCTTTTGCAAATGTCACAACATTTCAGATTACTAATTGAGGGGGGAAAAAAGCAAGAATACACATAAATGAACACATTTAACAAGCAAAACAGGCCAGCTAATTTCATCCTTATTAGTTGTTTGATCATTTCAAAGATCAAAAAAAAAAGAAAGAAAGAAAAGAAAACAGAAAAAACACAGTAGCAACAGTAGTAATGTGTTTATTGTCCTTTCCCCTTTTGGCTTGGCCATATTAGTCCATGTGAAGGGAGACAGGAGTTGTGATGCTGTAAGCACATACCGTGCATTCTCTGTCCTCCGCTGTGCAGTTGTTGGGCATATTGTGAGGTTTTAATACGAGGGATATGGAGGAGGGCTCGGCTCACATTCACCGTACAGGAAGAGCCAAGAATGACAGTTGCTCCTCTTGCAGCTGAGACATCCATGGATTTATATTGCACTTTTAAAGGTCAGCACATGACAGGCAATCAGTCAGCTCCCAATTGGATGATCAGCAGTCATTTGAATATGTGTGTATATATATATATATATATATATATATATACATATATATATATATAAATCTGGAATTGCAAGCATTTTCTTAGGGCTGACTCATTCTGATAACAGATGCCAGTAAGTTATGATCACACCATCATATAAAATATATAGAAACAACATGTTTGATAATGGTTACCATCAGAGGAGTTTTTCTTAATGAAAAAACACTTTGCTGTAGTCATAAGATGAAAAGGGATTCATTCATCACTAATAATAACTGTGAAATAAAGTGCATGAGACAATATGATTAGCAATGTGTCAATACGCCAGTGTTTTTCTCCCCGTATGTTTCAGCTTCAAGTATGAGCATATGTAACCCCGGCGATGCACATATTTAAAAGCATGTTCAGTCAAGCCTGCAATGGGTGTAGTTACAACATTTTAATAAGAAGACATGGACTGCCTGGAGGTAAGAGTGAATGGGAGTGGCAATAAGTGTCACATTAAAAGAAATAAAGAAATCCTTTCACACGCACACGCATATATATATCTAAGCATGCTGCATTGGCACCATCATTGGCGTGAGGTAGCATAACACCTCACACAGTTGTGTGAGGAGGGAGAAAAAAAACCCAGGATGTTGACAAGTCAATTCTGTTTTGTTAAGCTGAGTTATAAAGCTGCTGTCACTGTGATCTCAAGTGGGCTGGAGGCTGGATTCTTTTTTATTGCTGGACCAAATCCAAGGCTGTACGGCAGGGAGCAAAAACAACATAAGTCAAAGTTCCCACAGAGTCACATTTATATGTATTCATAGTTTTTTTTTAAGTGCAAAATGGATACACAAGAGGAAATGCAGTGTGGCTTGCTACAGGACAACGTTCAAAACACCTGCAGGTTCAAGTTCAGAACAGTTAATCGGTGTTAAATCGTACAGTGATGGACGATGTATTGGGTTGAAATGCTGAGCTATTTTGATGGAAACATGCGCAGCCAGTATATGTGCGCAGGCTTCGTTGCTGGCTCAGGAATGTTGGCATCAAGTATGCAGTCCTGACAGACAGCTGCACTGCAGTGGCGTTTTTAACATGCCACACCAAGACCCGAGCCTGCTGGATCCTCTGCCTCTGAGCAAAATCTGAAATTACGCTGTTCACTGTGGTGGCAGCTGAGACGCACCAAAACGCGTCCGTTCTCTGATAAATCTGCGGATATCATGAAATATTAGAAGTCATTTCTCCTCAAAAGTCTGCATCCAGTTTGAAAAACTTTCAAGTCGTCTGAGTAGTCACACAATCTGATGAATTATGAATACTTTATTCTAAAGTCTCTGAACTGTAAGCCGCTCTTTCGTGCAAACACTTTCATCTCCCGCTAGTGCTTCTTTATCCCTAATCCCCGAGAGTTTGGCGTCATTTCCACCCTCTGCCATTTCACCTCATCGCACAACTACAGTATTCATTACACTAGGTGTATCGCGATCGGCTGCTTGCCCTGTTTATTTTGTACATGTTCAGCCCCGCCCTGCAGACGCGCTGATATCACGCAGTTGCGTAATTTGACAAGCCAGCGCAAAATAGGGAGAATGAGCGTTTGACAGCTGCCGCTTTCCTGCTACAGATTTCTTGGAAACAAAAGAATACTTATGCTTCATTTATCCGCGGAAGGTTTCGGATAGTTGCACAGAATCTCTGCTTGTATGGCCGCTGCCGTGAGGAATAATGTTTGGGTTGCTCCGCGGCAGGACGCGCAGTTCCTCCAGAAAAGCACCGCACCAGTGACAGCCGACGGTCTTAGAGGTGAAGATCATGGACAAGCGCTGTGTAACACGAGGGATGGCATCCCGGGAACTTCCTCCTTCCATGATTATAATTTGGTAGGTGCTTATAAATATATATATATACATATTTTTTCTATCGCGACTGCCTCTCAGCATCACAGAGGTTTACTGATGTCAGCAGGTTGAACGTAGGAATACAGTGTGCTGCTGATCAAAGCAAAACAGGCTGTTTTCATTTAAAGATGTGATCCGTGATACCGAAGGCGGGCCTGTGATTACAGCTGGATTCTGAGCTTTTAACCTCGGCGTCGATGCTGATATATTTACAGTAAGAAGTGTTTGAATTGCAAACAGGACGCGGCTGGGATGGGAAGCGTTGCAACCGCTCCTGAAACAACTCCTGAGGAGGATGCATGGCGGTGCAGAGCAACTGGATGTTCTAATTTCAGCCGTGTATTCCGAAACAGCTTAGCCTGGAGTGTTTTAGAAGGGCGTCTGCTGCTCGTAGGGCGGGGAGGTGGGGGGGGGGGGGGGGGTTTTGGTTGGGGGGGGGGG
>VOQJ01007909.1:11255-23399 GCA_015052665.1 Apistogramma diplotaenia
GCTCCCTCCCCAAAACTTCCTCTGCCATCCTTCAGATAGAAAGACATGGGGGGGCTGAAATGTCAGAAAATCTTTGCTGATGTCACCGCTTTAACTTGAATGAACTGGGAGGCCTGCAAGGGGAGAATCTGAAGCTGACATCCGTCTCTTTACATGCATCCTTTTCTGCTCGGTTAACCTCCTTTTACTGAGGCAGAGGTGAATCTGAACTGACGATTGTGCAGATTTATATCATGTGTTCTCCTCAGTCAAATCTTTACCTTCAGTTTCATATTTGTGTGATTATAGATACATATATTTGCTTTAATGCATCGCAACATTATTGCTTTGTTGGTTTGAATGATTACCTTTTATGCAATTTAGTAACATTAGGCCTTATTTCCATTGCTTTTCATCAAAGTTTGCATTGATGAAATTCTCCCTGACGTGTTGTTGATCAAAGATGGTCTCTTCACATCACGCTCTGAGGCTTTTCAATCAGGAGGGCGCAACGGCGTGCACTTTGATCTCGTAAGATTATAGTTGCTGATGTAATTCTGACACAACAGGAAGTCAGGGTGAGAAATGGACCCACGAGATCGCGTTACCCAATCCCCAGGTGGTCAGTTCTGCACAAGTCTATCTCACCTGGGACGAGCAGACAATTTAATGCTGCCATGACAACAGCTGGTTTATCATTGCGAGCGAGGTCAAGTTTATAAATGTGATTCTAAGTAGTTGTTTGGAAATGAGGTGGCTTTTTGTAAAAATTAGCTGTTTATGTGCAGGTGAATAGAAGGAGTGAGGCCGAGGGAAGAGGGATGAAAATGAAAAAAGAATTAATGGAAATGTGGAAAAGAGTGGGAAGGAGATGCCAGGTCTTTGTGCTTTCATATACAGATTTATTGCGCTTGAGTGTGTGTGCATAATGTGTACACTTTCATGTTTGTGTGTGTGTGTGTGTGTGTGTGAGTCATGCTGCAGAGTGGTTCTACCTGTAAATGTCAGGCGGCTGTCCTCAGTGTTGACAGCTAAGAAATCAGCGGTAAATCAGGGCAGCAGCTCAGCTAAAGAGGTGATTAGTAAACATGTCATCTGAATTTGGTGTGTGTGTGTGTGTGTGTGTGTGTGTGTGCTTGCGTCTGAAGGTATTGGCACCTTTAGACCTTTTCTTGCTCAGACACAGGTTTGTGGGTGGGGGAGAGATGAAGACATCACAGCGATGGAGTGGAATATGTTAAGGGACAGGAAAAGATGAATAAATGCAAATATGAAAAAATTACCACTGATTTGGGAGGAAGCAGCCACTCTTAAAAAATAAGAGCACCTTCTCTGTGTTCTTTAATGAAGGGCTATTTTTTTCTTCCTCGGGTAGCTTTTTTCCTGGTTTATCTCTGTTCATCTTATTAATTCAATTCTGATGAGCTGCAGGGATTCTTTGTTTTTGTTTTCCATGTGCTGAAAAACAGATCTCTGGACTCAGACCGAGGTCTACGAGGCTCGGGATCGCTCTTTTCTTGTGTCATTGTCAAAACAAAAAGAGAGGTGCTGAAGCTTCGCCCTTCATCACACTTAGCCCTGCGAGTGTGCCACTCTCTAATGGAACTTCATCCATTTCAAATGACAGAATCCATTATGGCTGCATGCAGCACTCTGCAGTGCATGTGCTGCATGCACTGGAATTATTTTTATTTGCTGATGATTTTTTTTCTCATGCTGATGATTAACCAGGTGAGGACAAATACTTTTTAAAAGAATCCTGGGAAAAGAATAATTACTGTCATGATCAACAGTGCTGTGTATTTGTTGTATTGCAGTCATAACTAGACCTGGGGAAGGGCGACACCTAAATCTCCTCAAACTCTAAGGAAGTAAACAACATTTTTATCTTCATTAGGCAATTGTAAAGACAAGATGAGAGTTGTGTCCAGGTAATGTTCTAAATATATATATTATATATATATATTTTAAATATATGTTTATATCTATATAGACAGATAGAGACATATATTCTGAATGCAGCATTTTAGGGATTTTAAACTTGAGTCAAATATTAGAAAACAGAAGAATGAGCCGTGTATGCTTGTTACTGTAAGTCAGAGACATGAAATTGGTGCCGTTTTATGGTCTGTAATCTGATAATATTCATACTATGAAGGTATTCTGAGGGGTTAATTTTTCTCCCAAAATCATTGAACTGATTTTATACTGAATGACCCATTCAGGAAGAGCATCATTTTGGAGCATTTACAGTCCAAAGCTGTGACCACCTGACAAGTGAATAAAGATTATTTGATTGCAGCAGTCAAGACAAAATGAACGTCTGAATTATTCTGACACAGGAACTGAAGTAAAGAGTGAAAGAAACTCGCTGCAGTGAAAGCATTTCATTGCTTAGTGTGAAAGTGTTGTCAGACTTTGCTGCCGGATCTGTTTGCTAATGGTGTATTGTTGATATGCTCTGCCTATGTGGAGTGAATGTCAGTTATTGATAGTCCCATAAGACCCTCACAGGGGTCATGGCTTTAAGCTTCATGGGAAGGTAAATCTGCGAGTCGTCTGCGTAACAATCCTGTTTTTCAAAGATGAAACCATCGGACAACATGTACAAAGGAATAAATGGCTCATGTATATGGATTAACTACAAAAAACAAGATGTTTAATATAGTAATAATGATATCACAAATGTTAATAATAATGATAATATAGCTGGTAAACAGTGTACTTAAGCGATAACTTAGCTAGGGTGCACTGACAGATCACACCTATGGCAGACATAATAGTAATGATTATATAATCATATATTTATATAAAATTATAGGATAAATGAACTGCACGTAAATTATATAATAAACTTCTTATGGGTACATGTGGGCGTTGTTGTGCAGTGCAGGTGCACACGTGTGCACGTCTGTCACCAGGAGTTCAGTGTGCACACTTTTTGTGCACCTGTGTGCCAGTGTGTGCGTCTGCATTTGCGGTGTTTGTGCGCGCATCTTTGTGAGGACCAATTATTTTTGAAGGCTGAGAATGAGGACATTTTAAGAAGGTCGGTTCGCGTTCAAGTTTTAACACCCCTGGTGTGGAATAACTGTCGGTATGTGTGTGCGCATACACGTGTCGCCCTGTGCAGACTCATTCAATCTGAGCAGAAAAGAAACCTTCATATAAAGAGAGACGCATCAGTGACTTCTTATGCGACTTCCACTTCAAATGATCATGTCATTTATCATTCGTTTTATCCTCCCAGAACATGGGATATTAGCCAAAGCTGTCACTCATTGGAGCTGCTCTGCAAACTTTTGCTCAATCCAGGTAACAGCAGATCTGAGGGGAAAAGTGGGGTACATGCTCAAATTGTCAGAGCTGTCCTTATTTTTCACCTAACTTGAAAATGAACTTTAAAACACTTTACATACTGATATTCCCATGTCAAAATGGTGACGGGTGCTCCACAAACCTGTTAAAATTCTTTTTCTAATGATATTAATGATGTTTGCAAGTATCCTGGACTTCCAAAAATGGTCCCCTCCCTTAACAAATTATTTTCATGACCTTGACTCAAGTGCCAGCAGATTCCAGAGAATTCCGAAAGAGAAAATCAAAATAATTAAATCAAGCTTTAAAAAAACAACTGAAAAGTGTCAGATCACGACAAGCTACTTTCATAATCTCTTTCGTTCCACCTGACTCCTCATCTCCTGAACTGCAGGCGGAGCAGCACGACGGCTCCATGTACACAAAAGACGGTGCAGAATTTCACTAGTCGCTATGCTAGCGTACGTGCTAACAAACAAGCTAATGATGACCTGTTTGATTACATTCACACTTTGTCTCTTTTGTATTTATTTGCTAATTACCTGATTCTGACAAGCTTAGGTCCACTTCTATGGCAAACTCCACCAAAAACATCAGCACTTACCAAAAGGTTCAGGAGAAAAGGAAGCTAAAACGACATGTTTCTGATAGTGACTTAACCGAGAGGCTGCACAGAGGTTCAGTGTGAAATTACAATTACGATTACAATAATTTTTTTAAACTGTAAATTGTGCAAGAGTACTCTAGCAGAATAAAGCCCTGGAACAATAGGTCTCCTTTAAAGAACACATATATTAAACTCAGCCTGAAACACTGAGTTCGGGAAGGGATTTAGTTCAACCCTCCTTCAGCTTTACTGCTTTACTGAAGCATGACTGACTGACTAAACCTGGACCAAAACATCCAGACCAGCTAGGGACAAAGTGTGTGTCTGTTGTGATAGTGTGTATCACATGTGTGCATACGGTCGGTGTGTGTGTATATGTCGCAGATTTGACCCTGCCCTGGAAGTGTTTAAACATTCTCATACCAAACGGAAAGGTTGCAGCACGTAAACAGGGGAGCAGATGTGTGTGTGTGTGTGTGTATGGGTGTTTTTTTGGTATTTCATGTGTATTTCTGTGTGTGGTGATGCCGCTGCTTGCTAAACTGACACATTTTCAATCACATGGTTTATTCCGCGGAAATTGTTGAAAAAGAGGGAAAAGGGCAGATTTCTGCGGCTCTGCGAGCTACAATAGGACAAGCCAGGATTAGTTTTTTTTCACGTTGTGCGTGTGTAAGCGCACAACGTGTGTGTGTGTGTCTGTGTGTGTGCGCGCGCGCATTCGCAGACAATGCCCTGGTAGCCAATTTGTAATATATAGTCGGCCTTGAAAAATGGCCCAGATCTCCCCTTCGCTGTCTGCAATTTAGCTCTGCCGGCGCCCAGCAATACCCATTGTACTGCCTCCCACCACTGCCATTTTGGCCTGATGGAGTGTGTGTTTGTACCTCGTGTGTGTGTGTGTTTGTTTACTTGCTTATGTGCATCTCAGTGTGCATTTACCCATGAGTCTGTCTTTGTGTGTGTGTGTGTGTGTGTTTGTGTGTGTGTGTGTGTGTGTGTGTGTGCGCGAGCCAGCAACTGTGTTTATACCCAGGTTATTGAATTTCTGCTTGTGCACGGCAGTGTGTGACACTATGTGAGTGCACGTCTCTGCTGCCGCACCACTAGTGTGTGCCTGGAATTGTACTGTTTATTTAATACGCATGGATATAGCTGAGTTTGTGTGCATGTGTTTGATGCAGTGCAGTTACTCCGTCCACTTTCCAAAATGACAGCAAGACACCTCGAGGCAACAATCTGGAACTAATGGATAAAAAAAGAAAAGTGGAGAGGAGGGAAGGGAAGGATGGATTGATAAGGAGCGATTTAGGTAAGGAAAAAAGAAAGACTGGAAGAAAATTTCAAGGGTGTGAAAAAACAGGACTCAGTGTGAAGATGGAGGCAAAGAAATGCATGTGAAAGCAGGTTAGAGGGGCACAAGGAGGAGTGAGAAGAATAAATGTAGTGCAGGGAAATCTGGAGAAAACGATGGAAGGAAGAACGGCTAAAGGATCTAAGTTAGACTGCAAAAATATGTTTGAGTTTGACGAGGTATGTGGACAGTAAAATATGTAAGAATGGTGGTAGGAAAGAGGAAGAGTAATGTGGAAAAAGGAATGAATTAAAATACACAAACATATGAAAAAATGAAGGCATGAAAGAAAGATTTAAGGCCATGAAATGAAGGTAAGCAGCAAAAAAGAAACTGGAGCATTGTTAGTCTTTCCGGCATGTCCTGGCTTGGCCCCTTTTTTACCTGTAACACTGATATGTACTGGAGGAAGCTCAAACTACCACAACTGGCTTTTCTCATTGCAGCCCGTCCTCACCAGCTGACCTCATCACTATATTTTTAAGTACCGTATGCACTCAAACTAGGCGTGGTCACCAGGTACTGGGCCTGAGCACGAGTGTGCTCCCTCCCAACTCCTATGCTGGACTGGGAAGTGGTGACACAATGTTCTCTCACCTATTTCTGTGTTCATTACTTATTTTTATGGAGTCCAGCTGCACTGCATTTGGGTGTCAAGCACACCAAGGCACATGTGTCAGTTGCATCATGTATGACTATATTATAACACTGTCACACCTGAACATTGTCTATACCTCAGCTCTTTGATTCGAGCGTGACCCTTAGTGGTCATCATAAACTGATTTAAGGAGTCTTTTAGTAGTTTATTACCCTTAAACACTACCTCTGTTGTGTTTCATAAACACATCCTCAAAACATTTTTAAACATTTCTCCTATGAATATATTTTAAAATACCTGGTTAAGACTTTCTTAAAGACACTGTGAGAACCCTGATGATGACTGTGATGAATTTGTGTTCTTAAACATAAACATGACATTTTCTCTTAACTTATTCGGTAGCACTTCTTTCATGGGACTTGGTGTAGGGCAAAGGTTCATTAATAGTCATTAAATGGGTCCTCGTTAACATATTTCAGAGAAAAGGTAAAAGTTAAAGCTTAAAATAATTCATAAACTGAAGTCAGTGTTTCCTTAAAACTCTGGTAAAAATTCTCAAGTTTGATTTTTTCCTGACTTTGAAGTTTTATATTATGTAGTAGATTTCACCCACTGAGCACAATTATGCACAGATGTATTTCTACCTTATTTCCACTGATTGGACCTGTAACATGAAGTCAGCGACGTGCATTTTCTAAGAGACCTTTTTGTACAGTGAGTTTTCTGCCACGGTGCCTCCAGCTGTCACATGGACACACTGTGGCCATTTAGGGCCATTTTCATCATGTATAGTTAACTCTTCTTTTGCCTGTAATTAACAGTAGTACAGTTTCCACAGGCACCCTGTTGGCCAAACAGCACCAGAGGTGGTGGCTGTTAGCCGGGGAGCCCTGACCCGTCTGGCACAGAAATCTCTTTTTATTATGATCGGCATGTTTGAGTTGGCAGATATTTTATGCCTTATTCCTTTCCTGATGCAAAGCTCCCCATTTATCTGAGTTTGGGACCAGCACCATGAGCATACTCCACCCACCCCCACCTGGCTGGGTTATGCTTAACTGAAAAGATTTATGTGGATGCAACCCTTTCTTTATCACAACCAAGTAGTTTTTCTGCCTACAACTGACTACAACAGAGTGGAGATGGAAAAAGATACTGATGAGACACAAGCCTCGGTTTTCTGAATGCTCTGATTTATACCTCCAACAACCAACCTTCCTCTGTATCTGGACTTTGTCACTCTTTCAAACATGAAGCAATCCATATGCCACTCCATATGTCACCCAGTGTCTAATATTGCCACAGCTGGTGTATAGCAGCATTGATGCCAAACACCACTTGGTGTGTATCTCCGAGATGCCAGCGTCTGGGAAAAATTGCAGCATTTGGACAGCCTTGAAATATGTGTGGTGTGGCACAGATTATTAACAATTAACAAATTTGCTAAAACATGTAATATGTTAAAAAAAAAAAGGCAAAGTTTTAAGTTTTGAAAGAATTCTTTGTCTTCATGAATCAGTTTGTTGATGGTTACACGCTCTGGGTCATACCAACTCACGAAATATATAAATCAGTCATAAAAGCAATGCAAACCTATTCTGCATTAATTTGTAGTTACAGTACCAGGCTAGTTAACATGAAAACCAGTCATGTACAGTTGTTATTTAGCATATGTTGGGTATGAAAACAGCAGTGTAGCTTTTTCTCTGCTGTTCGGGTTGAGCAGTATCTTTCATTGAAACAGAGTGCAACCTTAGGCCAGCAATGGCCCAAACCAGCAACTGCTACAGAAATAACAAAGCTGAGCATACGTGTTTTCTCATCTTTATCCAATGAGATTGATGGTTATTAGCATTCAAAGTCAAATGTGCTTCTAGCTGGTGCTACGTTATCACCTTTTCAAATGGTCATATAGACAAACACTCGTGTGTTGTGTTGTAAGGCAATGCTGACTCGTTGTCGTTGGGCTCACACAGCATTGAATGTGTTTTCCTCAAAACCAAAATTAGGACTAAAAGATGCTGAAAGGCTCTGCAGAGCTCCCAATTTCCATCACTGGTAGTTCAATGCAAGCGTCATTTGTATTGAACTGCAAGTGATGCATTTACATTATTAAGAACCATTTGATCGCCTGCTTGTAGACGAATATTGATGCGATCAGAGTCTCTGTCCTTGACAAGTGAAAACTCTACAGAAACTGATGGACTCAGTGTCACCGAGACAAATGCGTACATGTTTTAAAAGTATCCATCAAGCAAAGGCAATCACAAGGACAACTGAGTTAAGCAGCTTTTCATTTACCCTAAGAGATCTGGAGCAGGCAGATGTCATATTTTATTCCTCTTGTTTTTAATACATAACGTGAGTCATGGCACAACACATTGCTCAAAACTCTTGTAATCTACTTGTGCCTGTTACACAGGCTGGAAGTTAGCGTAGTAGTTTCTGTGTTGAGTCAGACTCCGTGTCTCTTGAATCCGGGTTCAAGCTCGCCGTATAATCAGCAAAGTACACCGACCTCAGCGAGAGAACAAACCTGCTTTTCTTCTGGCAGATGACAGCGCCTCTTCTTATCTTTTATTGTTTTTTTTTTCTCCCTCCCTTCCTCCACAACAGCAGCGATCTGTTTCCTAGTCATGCATCAAGAGATCAAATCTAAAAGTAATACAATCTCTGGACTTACATCGCAGTCGTTTAATTTGAAAACCAACTCTCGCTGCCTTCTCCGGTAGCTTTAAACTGAAATAAGTTATGCCGGTGGTGCCCTCGCTTCACCCTCTGACAAGAACAATAGCGGCCGGCTCGCCTCAGAAAACTGTGTTTTACAATAATACTTGTCCACAAAGCAAGACCGACAATGTCAATGGTTTTATGGTGCGCTACACAGTGCAGCTAATGTTCTCCTGCAAGCCAGCATCGCTTCACTGCCTCTCCCTCTCACTCTCTCCTCCTCCTTCCTGTGTCTCCCAGCGTCTCTCTCCCTCTTTCCGCCTCCAATTTTTTTCCTTCTCTCTTTTATTCTCCTTGGCTCTCCCTCGCTCCCTTTCTCAGTATGAAAAATCCATTCCGGCATGGGTTTTGACAGCCTGTCTTTGGTGGGTGTGTAAAATTCAAATAATTCACTGTTCATAGACAGTCACTTTGGGGCTGCTTTGTATTTTGTATTTGACTCCGTGTCACTTTGCCTGCCTGTCGAGTCCCAATTGGCAGTGTTTAGCTTTTCTAAAAGAAATTTCTAAAAAAAGAATCTACCGCCAAACTGCAGGTTTATTTATTTTAGTGAATATTTCTAAGGGCAGGAGATGTTTTAGTTGACCAGTCATGGTGGCAGATACAGAGAGAGATTGTATTTTAGGCAAACAGAAGACTTTTATCCACAGATAAGGATTAAATACATGACATTGTTTTGCCCATGTCCCAATAGCCAGCCTTGATAGCCAGGGATCCTCCAGGGACTCCGCCCTTGGTCACCACCTGACACACATTGCACCCAGCCCCTATGATACCTCCTACAGGTGTTGGACCTATAGCTTCTTGGGTGAGGTGTTCTGGGCATGTCCTACTGGGATCCAGGACAGGCTGGAGAGATTATATCTCTCGGCCGGCCTGGGAACACCGAGCTGGAGGAAGTGTGTGGGGAGACCGAGGCCTGGGCTTCTCTGCTTAGGCTGCGGCCCCTGCGACCCAGCCCCAGATTAGCTGAAGACTCTGAATATACACTTGAGTGTGAATTAAAAAGTGTTTTTCAAAATTTTAACCTTTATCATCCACTTTTACAACTTTGTTTCCCTTTGATTAGTACTTCCATTGCTACTTGTTGCTTCTTGTTGAAGGTACACAATGTTAACATCGAAATAAAGATTACCTGTGATCCTGTGTCACTTCTGGGTAGTGACCGGCAGAATCTGTGAATACAGACCAGGAACAAATTTGAAAAAACAACTCTAAGTCAAGGAACTGGATGTAGTGCAGCATCACTGTGGAGCTAGCTAAGCTTAAATCCTTAGAGAGCAGGTAAAAAAACAAGTAATTATGTTTCTTTTTATAGTTTTAAATACTTTTTTGTGTTTTAAAAATTATTTTCTGCACAGCTCAAGTTTGCCATGAGTGAGACAGTGCTGCTGCTGTTTGTGTAGCTGAGTTCATTGCTTTGTCTTCACGTTGCCGTTTGTGGGTTATTAAATCAGATATTTGTTTGATCAAATTGTGAACTTTTTTTAAAAAAAATTTACGCTCAGAACGACCACATTTTTTTCCACTGAGCTAGAAATGCCCAATCTTTGAACTGCCAAATTATGATTTACCTACAGTTGGTCTACAGAATATATTTTACATCTAATTGCCTGCTTTTTCATGACATTTGCACTGTGCCTTGTATGATTATTTTGGTTTCTATGCTTTGTTCGTACTTTCTTGTCTTAGTTCAGTTCATTTTCTCAGTTTTCTTCCTCTTTTTTATCATTTAATTTTATTTTATCCCTTCTTCTTTATCTTCTTCTTCTTCTCCTGTTCCTTTTTTCATGTGGCTGTCGTTAAACAACCTCTTCACGTTTTTTTTGTGTGTTTCACAGTGACCCCTACTGGGAGCGGCCAGCTAATGCAGGCAGCTGCTCCGCCGCCCGGCCCAAGACCCTTCACCTGGCCGGCCAGCAGCATACCTCCTCACCATGGTAACGTTTGTGTGTGCTCCTTGTAGCAGTAGCGCTAGCAGTAGTAAAAGCAGTAGTATAATTTGTGTGTATGTTTCGTCGACGATGAGCAGTATGAATGGATTGCCAAACCTATTTCATTGTTGTTTTTTTGTTGTTGGTTCTTAATAGGATTTATCTCACTTCTAATCAAATGGATGTAGGTTAGTTAGTTCTGCTTTGCCCTTTAGTTTCCAGCTGACCTATGGATCACCAGTCCAACCTGTCTGATTCAATTTTCGTCCCAGTATAAGTCTTAAAATGGAGTGACTTCCAGCCCTGATGTGACTGGTTTCTGTGGAGGACATTTTTGCTTTGATTCACTTATGCTGGCACCCAACTCAATTTCTGGCATCAGGGATCCTCTGACCTCATTTTACCTGATGTATTGTGTTGCATAAGAGTAACCCTGATGAATTCCATGCAGGGAGTTATGCACATTGTCATTTTTCGAAAAACTGAGCACGGGCATCTGGTTGGGCATTGGTTGCATCACTGTTGTAAAGAATTGCCACCACTAGAGAAAAGCTGAACCGATGCCCCAAAACTAGTTCTTTCCCGATCCTAAGTAATGAATCCAAAACAGTTTGTACACAGGATTAATGCTGTGCATCCAAAAAAAAAAAATCATTTATTTTCTGGGAATGGCACCGATATTTTCCAGAGGTCAACAACAGGGAATTCAGCATGTCGTTAAATATTCACTTGAATGGAAACTTAAAGAAAGTGAAAAAATAAAAATAAAAAGGGTCATTCCACCAGTACTTGAATAGTTAACAAGATAAGTGTGACAAAACATGCTGGAAGTGGATTGACAGACCATTAAAAATAGATTTATAAATATATATATAATGTATGTACATGATAAAAAAAATCTGACATTGCAACAATTAGGGACAATTTCTAGATGTTATTCAGCTGAATTTCACAATCTTGCAACATAGGGCATGTAAACTACTTAACATGAAATTCTTTGGCCAAAAAGAAGAAAAAGAAAGCTTTTTTCATTCCGCTTTCATGCTGAATTGAAAAACTACAACAAGTTGTACCACAAAAGCAAAAATACTGTAACACAGTCCTTGTTGAAAAGAACAAAATTCCAGATGTTACTCTATAACAGAGAACATTTTACTAAATACATGAATATTTTCCATTATTGGAGGACTCTTTTAAATCAGCTTGTTTAAAATATACTAAGATGGATTAAAACTCAACAAGTGCCGATGGGAATTTTTTCTACATGAAAATAAATATAGCAAAACATGAGTAATGAAAAATGGATTTGCTCATTTGACAAGGGTAGTGTTGCGTGGCCATCTTCCTGTGTTACCATGGCATCATCGGTATTCCAACACAAACTCCCATAACACCCCCTAAACCCCAACATCACAACTGCTACAGGCAGCCAATGGCATACTGGTCCCATAGTGACCAGTATGAAAACGAATATGAAATATATGAAAATGCTAATTGTTGTGTTTTGATGCCTCTTAGTATATGTTAAACCTGAATAAACTGACTAGGTCTCAAAGTGGTAGGTAGAGCATTCAGACGGGCCCTCAGACTTGGGGGGGGGGGGGGGGGAGGGCCCAAAAACCCC
>VOQJ01007912.1:9871-32551 GCA_015052665.1 Apistogramma diplotaenia
TCTACCAGCTCTCCATTTTCTCCCAGCTGGGGGGATTTACTACCTCCACAGACTCTCACACTGATGCCCAACAGAGGCCCGCCCGGTCAAGTGTGAAAAGGGGATTAGAGGAGCCTCAGTTAACTCATAAGCGCCCCCACCTGGGGGACTCCTCTGACAGGGAGGCACTAGAAGGGGGAATGCTGTGTGGACCAGCCACAGCTCAAGGTGCATCAATGGGGTTAGCAGGTGGGCCTAGTGGACCTGGTTCTCTGTACTCTTGCATACAGATGGATCATAGAGACCCAGAGGGGGGATTGCTACCCAGGTCTCCACCCCTTTCCCCAAGCCACAACCCTTCCCGACGCCCAGCTCAGCACAATCAGGATAGGCCCGTTTCGGATGTATTTGCTCCACTTTCACCTAAATCCCCCCCAATGTGTGACCCACACGGGCATCTCTGTGACCAGGGTCATTCCCTCGGAAGCTCATCCAGGACAGAGACACCTAATGGTAGTCGCACACCAACCCACTCACTAGGTAGCGCTGGAAATGACAGCTGTAGCGGAGGCCAGCCCAACCCTCACTTATATGAAATGTCCACATACGAAACTCCTAACCCAGCCAGCCCAACTAGTCCCCCAGGTCCGTTTTCCCCCCCACACCACACAGAGCTGCAAGAACCCGGGGAGGCAACTGAATGGGAAGTTGGACTTGAATCCTCCCCACCGGAGCGAAGCGCCACCCAGGCTGCCACCTCATCTAACGGTCTCACTTCCTGTGAGAAAACTCCGAGCACTAATTGCCACCGTCTGTTCTCTGGAGGCCACTGGCCTGCCAAAAAGAGGCTGCTGTCTCCAAGTGACACAGGGGAGTCGTGTTCAGAAGATGAGGGACCCTCCACATCTAAGAGAAGCAGGCTGTCATTGCTTGCTCCAGGACTCGGGCCAGCTTCGTGTCGTAGCACTGATGCTAAAGCTGCCCCTTATTGGAACCACCTGCTGCCCTCTGTTTGGGACCAGCCTAAGGTTAGCACACCGCACCTCTCTCAGAAATTAGTTTGGAGTAAATTTATCAAAACCACTGCATTAGTGTATCATTCAAACTCCTGTACATCTGTGATACATAATCAGTGGCATTATCCAAAAGTATCTAAGCAGTAGATGTACCGAAATATTAATATGATCCTAACCAAAAGATAAGGAGATTGGGATTGAGGGAACAAGCTTGTCCAGCCTTAATTAACTACTATAAGAAACTGTCCTCTGTAGATTTTACTGCAGCAGACACTAATGAACAGCAGGGGCACATTTGCATGCAAATGTCATTGTTCTAAACCCGAAACATGCAGAACGTATCTGAAGAGGCATCAAAGACTTAGAGCTGTGAATAATGAAATGCCTTTCAATCAATATTGATAAGAAATCTGCTAGTCTTGACAATCCTGTATGAGGGACTGAGGCATTTAAAACACACACACACACACACACACACGCACACACACACACACACACACACACAAAGAGAACAACTGAAGGTAAAAAGAATGAGGTGATGGCCGGCTCATTATCATGCTATACTGGAACAGGCAGAGCAGCTCCAGAATAAAGCCCATTCAGGGAGGGTCCATTGTCCCCCCCCCCCATGGGTGTGCTGCATCTCTTATGCACATATGTATGCATACATCCTGCTCAAAAATGGTTCTGGAAGTAAATTGGTCTTTTTTTTTAAACATTGGGAGGCCAGAAAGAGCTTAGAGTTTGTGGGATGGCGAGTATGTTAATGGTTACAAAAGGGTTCACTGGTTTGGTTTCACAGTGATTGGATCATTGTGACTGCAGCTGATTAGTTGTATGTGTGAGGGAATAGCTGGGAGAAACACTAAACAAAGCAGGAAAAGGCCTCAGTGAGAAGTTAAAGACTGTCACGGGCGGTATTTCAGCACATGGAGAGAAAGGATATTTGAGGTATCACAGGAAGGTTGGAGAAGATAATTTTTCAGAATGCTGTCTTTGGATTTAACCAAGTGTGAGTATCAACCGACAAGCTGACAAAGAACTCCGAGCTCTAAAGAGAGCCACTAAAACTAAGGATTAGCTAGTAACAATAAGTTAATCATGAGTGAGAAATTATCTGTGAGAAAATGGCTAGCGGGAAGCGTGGCTTTGGCTAGGGATGAGTCGTCCTTTACGCTGATCGGAAACCTGGAAATGGGGAATGTATGTGTGCACGACACAACAACCGCTAGTCAGTGCACAGTAAGTAGAAGGACACTGAAATGCACAATTACACTTAACAGTTTAGCTCACAGGACGACAAGAACACAAGCAGTCCTGGATGTTTGTGAGTAGCTTAATGATAACTCAGGATATTAAGAGACAAAAACAAATAATTTTCCTTTTATTTGTCTTCTTTTTCAGACTTCCACAGACTGCACAAGATCAGGAAGACGACTAAAGAACGGACTGCGGTTGAAAAGGTGAGTTATCGACACTGTTTGTGATCATAAATAAGAGAAAAACTGGAGAGCAAAACTGTGTTCAGACCGAATATAAAGAAAAGTGTTGTTGGACACAAACATATGTGCGAAACAGCCAGTAGTGACTTCCTTTTTCCCCGTGAACCTCTCCCGTGCTGTCACTTTTCTCCCGCAGTCTTTGGGAGAAACTGGGCAGAGAGTCTTTCACAACAAGGCATCAGGAGAAATTTTCACTGAAGCTAATATATTTGAGAGTCTATTCATGATGCCTGAAACACATTTGCATCTCTGCGATCACACAGCGTTGCTATTAACTGTCCTCAGTCAGCTTCTCTGATGCATGCAGTAACATATAAAAACTCTCACCCAGTTTGAGTGTCATGCTGACTTCACCAAAGTCAACATGGGGACAGGAGGTGGGAGTTAGGCTAGGTCGTTGTGCTAAATGAAAGGGTTTGAATAGTCAGACACACTCAGACATGTGACATGTTGGTTAAGATAAAATTAGTGTAATCTCGACCACTAAGCACCGGTCTCTTTTGTGTATGTGTTTGTGGTCCTGTGCAGTCGGCAGCTGCGCAGCGGCAGGCACACAGACGCCGGCCGTTCCACACGTTCCAGCGGGCCCGCGTCTTCCATCAGCAGATCGCTGCTCGGCAACTTTGAGGTGCGAATTTATTTCTTTATGAGAAAAAGCAACGCATTAAAGGCCACCTGTTCTGATTCGGACTTTACAGCAGTTGTTTTGCATTATTTACAGCACAGAATGATTCTCATTTGTCTTGTGCTGGACCTCGGTCCATCCCCTCAGTTCAGGGGGCTGCTGTGCCTAAGATAACCATACTAAAGATGTCTGCAATCACTGACATCATACAGAGCCAAGAATAGAAAACTGTCTGAAAGCAAGGATAAATACCCCTCAAAATGTTTGTATCATAGGGATTCCTTGAACATACACTTTAGCCATGTTTATTATGAGTATCCACCCACTGTGACAGTATATATGCCAGAAACCCAGCTGAAACCTAATAGGTCTTTCTTTAGCCAGTGTAATGTATTCCACATGGAGATCCTGGTTCAGTACAACTGCTGCAATTCCAACTGTAAAAAAACAAAAGTGACATTTTGGTTCTCATTCATGTGCATGACTGCGGGCAAAGCATTAGAAAAGTCTCTCGGTAAAGCCACTTCGGTTACCGCAGCAACCACTAAATATGGCATCAGTGACCTCACAGGCAAAAAACAAGCCTCTGGCTGCTTGCAGTAGCTGGGAGGCAGTTCAGCAGGGCATGACCATTTCAAGCTGTGAAACACCAAAGCTTCAGAAGTCCACAAAATATAAACAGAGTCTCAGTCTAAAGGTCATGTTTGGCAAATTAGTAAAAAGAATTTGATCTGTAAAATTAATTTCTTTCTTCTTTTTTTTTTCTTTTGAAATCCATGACAACTACATGTAAACAAACCTGTTTTATCTAAATTTTGAATCAAACTGACATGTGGATAAACATGCCTCCAGGTTCTGTTATGAAACGCAGTGAAAAGAATTAGAAAGTCTCCCATTTGATGGCAGCACATGAGAACGCCTCACCATACGGTTTTTGGCTCTACCATGACTGCAGTGGCAGAACATCTACGTTAATTATGTTCTCACACTGGGTTTTGTATTGGATTGCATTATGTTGTACTGGTGTACCTAATATAGAGACCATGGATTATATTTTACAATCCACATGGTGCTAAATTTATACAGTTATGGTTTATTATTGGTACATTTTTTATAAAACTGTCAAATCCTTGATTCTGTGCATTAGGGCTTTACTGACTGTAAATGTAGAAAAAAAAGATTCTAAATCTCAAAAGTTTCATTACTTTGCTAAATAAATGATGATGATGATGATGATGGTAAATAAACGGTGCTGTTTCACAGTTTAATGCTCCTATAAAGTTGATCCCTTCAGTGTTGCTGGCTAACAGATGCGTGCTTTATAACTATGTGCAACTGAGCTTTGGTTTCAATTAAAATAAACAAATGAAATATGGATTTTTGTGGATTTCACAGTCACGTGTTTATTTGATTCACTGGCCAATTTGACAACAGTGAAAGTCGTCTTTTAACGAACCCTGCATTTTACCCTTTTAACGGACCCTCCCTGTCTACGCTTTTCACCTTGTCTTGTGCATCGCAGGAGTCCATACTGAAGGGGCGATTCTCCCCCTCAGGCCGCATCGAAGGCTTCACAGCAGAGATCGGTGCCAGCGGCTCCTACTGCCCACAGCACGTCACCCTGCCTGTGCAGGTTACATACTACGACATATCAGAGCACAGCGCACCCTCGCCCTTCCTGGTCAGTCTGCACGTGTGTGTGTTTGCAAGATATTCCATGTTTGTGTGTGGTTATGTATATCCTTAGTCAGGGGGAAAAAAGACACACAAACCACAATGTTTGCTGAGCTTTGTATAACAATAATTTACTTGTTGGAATAAATAAATCCAATTTAGAGATCAGAACTCGCAAAACATTACACATGAGGGTGATACTGACTGAAGCAGATGTGAGGAGTGTGTTTTCATGCAGATGCTGTGAAGCTTTACTCCACATCTGTTCAGTTCAGCAGGAACTGCTATGCATTCATTACATATGCTGATGCATATGTAAGTATATCATATGGAAGCATTGCAGCAGTGTCATAATGAAGCACGGATGCGTAAACATCTTTAATCTTACTTGGTTTAGCAAGCAGCTGTTTTTGTTTTTGATTCATTCCTCGTTTTTACTTTGATCCGTTTAAAGTGTTTAAAGTGAGTGTGAGGCCTCCTCTCATTCACTTCTTGGAACTCTGAATGTCTCTTTCTATGTGGCTGCCTTTTATAAAAGCGTTCGGTTGCAGTAGTTTTCCTGTTAGTCAGCTTCCTTTTTTGATTTTTTTTTTTTGATGGGGGGGTTTGACATGTGTTATCAATCTAGATATGTAGATGATCTCATCAGTGTGTCACACCAGAAATGGAAACTATTGTGTAACACTGCTGTCATGTTGGTGCCCCCATGTTTTATTACATTTCATAATTACAGTGACTGAGGATATTTTATGTCTCCCTTTTCTCACAGGGTGTGATATCCCTCGAACCTCTTGGAAAGAAAGGATACAGCATACCCAAAGGAGGGACCATTCAAGTGGTAATTCTGTCCTTTGTTTCATCTCATTCTTTGCACAAGAAAACGTTACCATTTATCCTTTAAAAATGACACTTTTTGGTATTGCATTGCTTATAGTGTTGAGTTGAGTTTCAATCAGGTGAAGACTTTGTGTCTCATGTGTCCTCAGACCTTATTTAATCCCAACAAAACTGTGGTGAAGATGTTCCTGGTGACCTACAACTTTGGCGACATGCCTGTCAATCACATGACGTTCCTCCGCCACCGCATCTTCCTGGTGCCAGTCGAGGAGGGTGTTGAGGGGAAAGGCGAGGAGTCTCCAGGAAGCGGAATGCTAGATAGGAAGAAGATTCTCTGCTACCTTATACATCTCAGGTACAGCTGAGCTTTCGTGTGGCTTTTTACTTTTAGAAAATGCTGAACTCCTGCATCATGATGTCAAGAGGAACTTAAAATATGTGTGTTTTTCTCAGATTCCAGAGCTCCAAATCTGGAAAGATATACTTGCACAACGATATCCGGCTGCTATTCTCCCGCAAATCCATCGAAGTGGACACAGGGATCCCATATGAGCTGAAATCTTTCACCGAGGTGCCAAGAAACCCAAAATACTCCCCCCGCGTGTGATCCCAGCTTGACCCTTTGAAATTCCTAATGCCGACATGACCCCTCCTGTGCTTCCTGAAGAGGAGAGGGGGAAACGGACTTCTAGAATACTGAAAATAAAAATGTAAAAGATTCACAAGAAATGCCACAAGCGCGCAAAACGCACGTGCACACGTTGCAGAGTTGGTGACTGGAAAAGTTCTCCTTTTTATGCACAGAAAGTCCACATGCAGATTGAAAATGTCAGAACCAAACGTGGGTGTTTTTTGCACCTTCAGTCACTGAAAAGATTTAAACTTTAGAAATGTTAGCGTCGAGGCAGCCCAGCGTGGATGCTATTAAAAAGCAGGACTTTTCCAGGAGCTGAATCTGTACAAAGAAGAAAAAAAAAATGCACAAACACTGACGTGCACACACAAACACACACCAAAACAGACTGATGCCCGTGACATGATACAAGTGTAACAGCAGAAACCTGAGTTCAGTGTTAACATGCATGCCTTGTGACTTCAACACCTGAATTTTCCTCTAGTGCCGTATCACACTGTCCTTCACTCTGCCTGCAGCTCCAACTGCCTCATTGGACCAATAATTGTAACTGCGATTTAAAAAAAAAAAAAAATTATAATAATAGGCACATCCCTGATCGTGGGGATTATTCACCTTGTGAGGAGCAGGGAGCAGAGACACAAACACTAGTGAAAGGAAGGGCTGGAGTAGAATCAGCCACCTTGACTGGATGTCTTACGACATGATTTGACCAAACTCTGGACATCTGTCGAAGGAAGGAATCCTCTTTTCTGACCACTGTGTACACGTGTGATTTCAAAGGGAAAAACAAAAAGAACAAGAGCCTCGGGAATCCAGTTCATCGTATGTAGCCAGACTGAGGGACACTGTGCTGGTTTCTTTCTCCTTTTTTTCCTCCTCGTAGATTCTGTTCACAACGGTCAAATGTTGAAGCAGAAATTGGGGGGAAAAAAAATATCAAAAAACAAGATGTAGTTTTTTTTTCTATTTTTTATTTTAAATTTATGTTTTCGCAAATGTCTTAATAAGCAATATGCTGCACAAAGTAGTGTGTGTTTTTTCAGCCAGACAAGCTTTCTCTCCGGAGGCAGAACAAAGACAGCAGAGAAATGAGGATGGGGGGGTAAAGGGTTGTGGGGTATTTAATATGGGGAGGGGATAGTCTATGTATATTAATAATAAACTCTGCGACTGGCAAGTAAAGCCCCGGCTTCTTCTTCTTTTTGATTGGATGTCATTGTGAATGTTCTTTTTAACACATTATTGCTGATGTCGGCACTGATACGACTCCGTATCAAAAGTGATTTTCCTCATCAATTACAATCCAAATGCAAAGTTTAAACTCTAAGTTGCTCTAATTGATAACACTGCCTTTATTTATCGCTGTATGTTAACATTTATTCTCAACTGAAGTCTCCTAAAGCAGCGAGGAGGAAAGTCCGTGGAGCATTTCAGAAACTGCTGATTTACTGGGATTTTTCCCACACAATCATCTCTGGGGTTTACAGGGAATGTTCCGAAAAGGAGGAAATATCCAGTGAGCGTCGGATCAATAACGCCTGGTTGATGTCAGAGATCGGAGGAGAATGGCTGGCTGCTCTGAGCTGGTAAGAAGGTGACAGCAACCCAAATAATCGCTTGCTACAACCGTTAGATGTAGAAGAGCATTTCTTGATGAGGAAGGCCACTCCAGATGCCCCTCCTGTCAGTTAAGAACAGGAAACGGGGGGGGGGGGGGTTGCAATTCCCACAGGGTCACCAAGATCTTTTGATGTAAATTTCCCCATTTCATTACATCATGGATGTGCAACTGAGTGATGCTGTCAATCTGGAGCAAAGTCGCGGAGAAAGGTTTCCAGCACCTTGCTGGCACATCTTGCCACGAAGTAGCAGGTCAGTGCATTTCGAATATGTGAAGCAGCTGCCTAAAGGTCACAAAAGAAAACCTGGAGGTCATTCCAGCCATTTGAAACCAACTGTTGCAAACGGTTTACTATCCTGTGTGAGAGAATTCTGCAGGCTGCAATGGCTAAAAACAGAGTCCCTTTGCTGTTCTGGGCAGCTCTGCAAATATTGAAGTCAGACTCTGAATAATAAGCAGTTCACACAGCACTGCTGAAGGGAACAAAAAGAGACCATGACCTTTAATTTCCCTGCTAAAAATACTGAGGAACATCTCTGAATGTACATGTCACGAACCAACAAACAGTCATTCCTGATGTACACTGGCTGAGGTTATTTTTGTGCTTCCATAAATGGGTTTAAAACTACTGTAGTTTGCCTGTTTAGCACATGATGCTCTGAAGGCATCTTTAAACCTTTATAAAGCAGCTAAATTATATTTACATTTAAAACAAAGCTAGCAGAACTGTCCATTTGCTGTTTTGTTCAATACATTTCCTTCAGTTTTTTACTGTATAAGATTATACAGGTTAAACTGGGTTTTTGAGCCTTAACTTTGAATCTGTAAACGAATCCTCTTCAGCTTATTTTACTGTGCTTGCAACACTTGTAGCCAAAGTCTTGGTGTAGGTGTCAAATCGTTTGACCCCTGCTGGTAGGAGCGAGTACTGCAGCTTCTGACAGGCCAGCAGTAGGCCTATAGTATGAAGTGCACACAAGCCTTTGCACCAGTGTTTATAAATGACATTTTATTGCTCCATATGTCAGTGCACTATTCAATATCTCCAGTAGATGATGTTTGGTTTTTGAATCCATTTATTTGTGTTTTAAACCTAATTTACAATTTAACACTTGTCAGCTTTTCCTAATTATGACACAGTCGAGCATCTCAGGGGCACAACTTCTCACAAATATGAAAAAAAAGTGTTGGCACACACTGATTGCATATATTCAGTTACTATCCATGTGAAAACATTGTTAGCAAATGTATGGGGGGGTAAATGTCACCATATTTTTAAGACCCAAACATTGTTTTTCCCAAAAGCAAATAAAATACAGATTTTTTTTTTAATTAAATTATATCATGTTAGAAACATAAAACCATGTTTGGAAGACCTACATTTCTACCCATTAGTAATTTTGGTGATGTTCACAAATAAATAAACTTACAAAATAGAAATGTCACCAAAATTAACTGAATTTAAATCAAAGCCATCTTTGCAATTATGACAAGAAGCGGAAGAATTTAAAACACTGTTGTGAAGTATAATTTGTGTCCCTGCCACCACATTTGAATTATTTATATACTTATTGTTCTGTTTTCCCACAGACGACATAACAGAGGACATACATCATCAAAAACAGAACTAAGCCCCATTAAGAACAGCTGCTGTGGTTAATCTTTTGTGAATTACCTTAATTGATGCTGTGTATAAAAATATTTTGATCCACTTAAGAAAAAAATAGACATCATTTGCTTTTTAGTGATGAGCTTTGTTGCATGGTTTCCAAATCCCCTTATGTAATATCATTAATAAGTAGTCTCTTATTATTGGCTGCAAATCAGTGTCTTTGATTAAATTCCCGAGTTAGTGCAGATCCTTGCTCCCAGTTTGCACCCGCATGTCGTCAGTCAGTGTGCTGGCAGCACCCAGTATGGCTTGGCTTAACACTGACAGGTGGTAGTGAACTTTGTCCCAGTCGCTGGCCTGTCCTGATGACTCAGCGTTGGCAAAGGCATCAGCCAGGCCTGGGAAGGTTGGTTTTCCAGCACCACTCGAGGCCCAGATCACATGCCTGTGCAGCAATAAAATAAAGATTGGCACAATAGTGATATTACATGTGTTCCTTAGTTCCAATCAAGCTAATTATTGTTGCCACTACACCTGCTATCTCTTGTCAAAAGACTACTAATTGCAATAAGTAACAGAGTTTAAGAGCAACTGGCCAAGATTTGTGTTACTGCCGCTGGCAGTCACTACTACTGCTGAAACATAGATTCATGATGGATGCTACCTCATTCTGTGCATCAGACATGTGGTCCCGCTGTATTCTGCAACTATGCACGTCACTATTTCTCCTTTCACTGTAGGTTTAATGACTGTGCCAGCCGTGTTTACCTGTATGCATGTTTATCTGGGAAAGCCAGAGGGTCCAAGAAAGCTCGGTCCAGCAGCATGAGCTGGTCATTGATCCATCTGACTTTAAGCGGCCTGAAAAAAGAGGCATGGTCAAAAAAAGGGGGCGGGGTTTGGATTAGTGTGAATGTGTGTGTGTGTGTGTGTGTGCACGTATATAGTGTGTGTGCACCTACGTTTCATTTGCCAGGTCTAAACTTTGAATCACCTGCTCCAAACCAGAAACCGCAGCACGAAACCTGGTCACCGCGTCTTTTAGGGGCTCTGAAACATACACAGATCATTGCATTAGTGTCCCACAGAGCCACGTTTTTGTACAAGGAGCATTTGTGACACCGTAAAACACTTCCATTATAATATATGATGTGTTACCTTGACATAAAATACATGAAAGAGGCATAATTTCAGTGTGTTTTGAAGATTTCTACAATCTTCTTGTCATGCATCTCTGAAAAGATCTCCTGTACTTGCCCATTGAGATCTTCATAGCTGTAAGTGTCTCCTCGTACAGGTCCACGGCAGTTCTGAGGTATTCCTCCAGGCTGTCGGCGTAGTCGGTGCAGTTTAACGGCAACACCAGACTGTCAGCCAGTCGGATCAGGACATTTCCTGCTGTCCTGGCAACGGCTTGATGACTGACGAATCCTAAAAGAAGAATTGCATTTTTTTCCCCAGTCAATAAAGTCTCTTAATTATCAAGTCTGACAACAGAAAAGCCACAAATTAGAAACCATCTGCCAGAGTTGTTTATGGATTCCTTTATTCTTCTCGTTGTAGAAGAAAAAAATCGAATAACCAAACAGCATTTCTCACCAGGATCAATGAACCTTGAGGCGTAGTCAAAAGTATCATATGCTGTGTGATATGCAGGGTAAATCCGTGCATTTGTTTTACTCTGTGTGAAGACAAATATACATTCAAAGTTACAATATTACCTCAATGAGCTCAGTCGAGTCACGACATTCAACTGCATCTGTCTTTCTTAGATTTTTATCCACACTAATTAAAGCACATTCATTGCATTTAGACAAAGGGCTCATAGAAGCGTGAATCTGCAGTATTATTCCGTCTGCATGGCAAACTGTGAGTTTATAAGGAAATCTTCAGTACTTTGTCATATGTGTATGAAATGTCCATGGAGGTGATGCCCAGGTAATGGGTGAAGGGGGCATAATCACTCCCTGCTCCCGTCAGATATCCCATCCTGATGAAGGAAGACCGAAAACATTAAGCATCTTTTGTTGTGAGCACGCTCAATCTGGCGTCTCTGCAGGGACACATGAAGCAGAATTAAATATGAACATACAACACTAATCACTACAAAAACTCCAAAGGTTACATATTGTAAAGAAGGTGGAAAACAATCGAGAGTGTGTTTTCAAAGTTATTTAATAAGATACTGTGTGTTAAATAATTTAAATGGTTGTGATTGCAAAAACCTGGCAAAAGCTAGATGAGGCATCCGGGCTAAAATCTATAATGTTAATATCTAGTTTTTTAAACTTTCAGATAGAGTCAGCTGGTGTTGGACAGTTGTTCTCCCAAGATGTGAGGAAATCACTGCTGCTTGTTACCTGGGAATTAATCCGTGGGTCGGGCTGGTTTTGTTTGAATACTGTAACCAGTTTTCGTACACAGATGTGTCCCGGCCAGGTGCATCGACCTGATGAACAAAGATCAGAACATCAGTGAGGCAGTGGCCCCGGGTAATGATCCGTCACAGGTCGCAGGCTATCGGAGAAAGTCTCGGCCTGACCTGCTTTGCAGCTTTGAAGATGATATTCTGCACTGATGGCATCCCCGAAGCCCCCAGAGTGGCATTGGCTGGAAAGTGCAAGAAAACAACTGTTTTGAAAGAGCATCACTGAACATTTTCGAGCTGTAGCGTGAATCCCAGGCGTGCTAACACAGCTGTGCTGTATGCACAGGTACAGGTGGAGGGTGGGGCTTCTTACCAAAGACAGCTATGTCCACATTTATGTAAGCAACAGTGCGTTCACTGAGTGCTGTAAAGTATTGCTGGAGGAGAAACAAAAAAATGCATTAACTCATTGAAATGACTCAGTTATGAGTCATGAGTACAGGATGACCCACCTAAAACTAAAACTAAATCAACCACCATCATCTTCAGGTCACAACAGACCTTTTTTAATCACAACATTCAATTAATTTTGTTGAAATTGGTTAATGCTTTATATCTCATGGGTATCCTTTCTTTAACTGCTGAGTAGTGTGTAGAGTTGTGTGGATACACTGCAGCTCACCTCTGTGTATTCTGAAGACCCAATAAGTCCAAACTCCTCAGCTCCCCAGCTTCCAAAGATGATGGACCTACGAGGCCTCCACGTGCCTGCAACAGAGGCTCACAGTTCAAGTCTTCGGCTAAAACTTTAAGCCAGCAGCGATGCGTTGCAGCTATGATCGTCCTCACCCTGCTTCACCATCTTTCCCAGCACCCTGGTGATTTCCAGCATGACTGATGTGCCGCTGCTCGGGTCTATGGCACCGTGAACCCAGCTGTCCCTGTGGTTGCCGTATATCACATACCTGTCTGTGGATGCAAGCACACCACAGCTGCAGCAATAATCACAACTTCAAAAGACCTTAAACGCTGACTGAAACTTGGTCTCACCTGGCTCAACACTTCCCCTGATGAAACCCATGACGTTAGAGGAGGGTTTCACCACTTCATGGTTGTAGATGTCCAGTTTTACATCACTGAAACAGAAGGGAAGCATCAGGAAAATGTATTTTTATGAATGTAATTAGATATCCCAGTGTTAAATGTTTGATATGAGCTTAATCAAGTTGGCTGTTCAGTTTTACTGCATTTATTCTACATTATCTAATGAAATCATTTTTTTAAAGTTCTGGTTAAAAGGTGCAATGTTACAGCATTGCTACACACTAACATAAAGGGAAAAAACTTTAAAATTTGTATTTAAAATGTTCTTCTTTTTACTTAAACTCTGGATTACCCGTTATTGAACTCGGATGTAGGCTTGAACCCTGGACCGCCATAATTGTAGGTACAGTTGAATCCCCCCTTCCACGAAAGCGGAGCCGGAGCTCCACCCAGCTCACTGAAACGACCAGTGGAAAATGATATGACTGCAGTCATTTTAGGCTGTTTCAATTCCACATGCAGATCAATCTCATCACAAACCATATTAATTTGCTGGCATCCTCATATCCGATTGGTTGGATTGGAATAGGAGGGAGGCCTTTAATTTCTGAGGGCTTGATCCTGTAGGTTTCCTCTGTGAAATAAAAAGGAAAGAATTACAGGGGTTTTTTTTAGATTTATATATACTTTATGCATTTGAAACTATATATTATTGAAGTATGGAGAAGTGCAGCCATTAACCTTTGGCAGCCAAGTAAGGCGTGAGCATGTCCCCAAACTGACTTTTGAAGGAACCTCTTTCCACACCAGAGGGCGGCAAGTACCAGGAGTGGGGGTACGTCTCATTGACGTCTGACATGAGACCATCATTCATGTCCAGAGGATCTGTGTAGACGAGCACACCAACCACACCGTACGGTGCTGCATTGATGGCCTGGATGAGACACATAATGCATCTGGTAAATAACGATTTGTTGATTTACACTTTAACTGACATTTTCCTGAGGAGAACCTGTCCACTTTGTCCCCTTGCTGGAACCAGGCTGTGTCTGGTAACAACAGCATAAAATAAACAATGTGATAATATAATTTTAGATTTATTATCCTGAAGGTTGCCTCGAGGCACGTTTATTGAAAAGGGCTGTTTAAGGTGCAGCTGGAACTTAAAAAGCGCTGACTCACTGTTGTTTAAATATTTTATTTCTGACAGCAAGAGGGAGTCAGTTATTTCTGTTATGCTACTGCAGATTACTGATATCGTAACAAATTAAAAATGCTGCATTTACAGGACAGTGTTGATGTAAAGTGGATGAAAAAGTGACACTAAAGTAGTCAAAGAGCTCAAACATGCAAACACGGCTTTTGCTTATTTCTATCAAATCAAGCCAAAAGCAATTACGATACAAACGGAGTGATTCTTTAACTCACTTTATCGGCTCTTCCCACTCCACCGTATCTGGTGATAGCGATGGTCCCTCTCAGGTCCAGCGCGTCGTTCAGCGTGCTGTAGTCGCTCGGCGTCCCCTGATTGGCGAAAACTAATTTCCCCTAAAAGCACCAGGAGGACAAACACTCTCTGTTGGTTACAAACATGGGATTTTAATCTTTTTGTAACTAACTTTTAAAGCATCTCATTCATCTTTTAAATGTCTGAAATCAACTTTTTAAACGTAACGACCTGTTTTATTATAACCTCTCTGACTCTTTGGCTCCGATAGTCCAAACCGGGGTGTGACCATCGAGATCTGTTAGTGGTCCGTCTATGCACGTCACTAGATCTCTGAAGGACCCTTAGTGTAGCTCTCAGTGTTTAAGTGTTCTGGTGTATTTGTTATTTTGGTCTTAATTTGGCCCTTTTTCTGTCTCACAGGATCTTTCATTTTACTGCTTCAGCTGCAGCTTGTTAACCTGCACTTTGTTTAATTTCTGAGGAAGTTGTTTTTACTTGCTGTGTGTGCTGCATTTATCTTCTGCTTTACACACACACATAAATGTTTACACATTCATAAAGTGACTCCAGCTACAACAGGTTACCTTTCTTATCAGAGCCTTGTTTTTCATTTAAACTTGATTATGACTTTCTGCCACCAGATAGACGGGCAGCGGAACATATCGGCTGTCGATGTTTTACTAACTCAGTGTACATAATAACTTGTGAAGGCATTTAAAAACATTTCATCCTTGAAGCTGCCTGAGATGTTGGGAAATTTATGGCACCAATAAACAAGCAGCATCGCACAACTTGAGAAGCGCAAAAAAAATGAATCTGTTACTGTTTTTTTCTTCTTTTTCTTACAGCCAAACCTATGCAGGATAGTGCTTTTAGTTCCTTATTTTCCATTTAGATTATTTTTTCATAATGTTTCTCAAAGGTAAATCCCATGTATCGTACACCTGGCTGCCTTCCTGTCACAGTTATGGTTCAGCGCACTCATTCTAGCACCTTTCTTGAAATCGCAGTCATGTAACTGCAACAACTGCAGTTATACTTTGCCCTGATAAGGTTTCAGTAAGTTTTCAGTGTACAGCCTCAAAGGTTATAACAAGTAAGCTAAATATTGACTATCATTTTCTTTTTTTACGATTCTTTTAGTATATTATTGATGAAAAGTGGTGTTTGACAGACTCAGACTTTTCCAATGTCTGTGCACAAACATGCAATAACATACTGAAGCTCATAAGGATGCAGCATCTATTTTAAACTCTATTTAACTTTTCCAGTTTCATTTCGAGTGATCGACATTGTGGGTCTGCAGCAACTGAATTTAGTGTTTGATGCGTGAATCTGAGGCTTTTTACCTTCGCGTGTCCTGCGGGGGAGAACGCAGCGTACGGCTGAACCACCTCGGGATCATTTTGGTCATCGGTGTAATCCTTCTCTTTCTCTCTCACAGTGTGCAGCACCGTATCGGACGGGCTCACTGAAATGAGGAACCCACAGTGGACCATGAAACTAATGCCAGTTTCCTTGGTGTGTTGGATTCAGTGTGGAATTTAACAAAATACATGCACGGACAAACTGTACGTAACATGACCAGCATGTTGGAGTGCCTAAAGGATTTTGCCCTCCATGGTTTTACTGTAATTTTCACTGCAGTTCACACACAGCACAGCACATGAAGTGAACCATCTCCACCTTCATCATATTTACATTTCACTCACCCACAGTGACCATATTGGGCTTATCTTTGTCTGGGAAGGACAGGTAGACCCAGTACTCCTCTCTCCAGGCCTTGTCCAGACCAGTTTCAGCGTCCTGCCATCTCTTGAGCATTAACTTCACTGTCTCCTCATCTCCAGCTGTGGTGGCCATGTGGGGAACCTTTGTCAGCTCCCTGTGGGGGAAGATGAGGATGAAGAAAAGCTGGATTCAGTCATGTGTCGGCAATTATACGGTTTAAAAAGAGACATTTTAAAACCTCCAAGACAATTAATCTTTTGAAAACCTCACAGATACAAATGTAATGGTGTTAAAAGGCTTGCCAGTGAGATTTCATCACTTTGTTTACAAAATTAAGAAGACAAAAAGCATAACTGTGTGACAGACAGAATCTTTCATCTTCCGACCTGAGGTTGTTCTCAATCTGGACGTTGTCCACCTCAGATAAGAACTTCTCGACGAGGCTCTCATCCACGTCCCGCGCCACATCTTTCACCCACGACGGTGCATCGGCGCCGCCCTTGTCAGTACCAAAGTGGCCGATTAGGATGCCCACGGTCAGCATGGCGGCGCCACACACAACCCCAATCACCAACTCCTTTATCATTTTCCTCCCTGAGATGAGATCCTCAAATATTCAGCCTTCTCTCTGGACCCGAATCCCGACACTGAGTCTTCCCCAACAGCCGCCGGAGTCGCCTCCCATAAGACAAGGTCATTGTAAAGTTTACTCATTACTATTTGCGGATGTGATGGACTTTATCCCTTCATGTGTAAGTGTGCGAGGGGGCTGCAGATCCATTTATTTTCAGTGTTCCTTTACTTTCTTTTCTTTCTTTTTGTCTTAGAACCTGTAATTCTGAACAATTTCTTAATCTCCAATGAGTTTTGATTTAGGGAGTGTTTATAAAAACTATTCTTTGCAAACAGCATTAAAGTGCACAAAGTATTTCAGTACAGACAAAAGTGGTAATGTTCTAATATTCTTAGCTATCAGAGACTGTTGCCTGTGCCTATAAATAATGAAGTATGCTCATAGGTCTTGTGAGACTAAATGAACACAATCTTTGTCAGGGCTGATGACTTCCATGCATGACCTCCTCTTAGTTTCTATGCATAATGACTGCAGTTCAAAAAAAGAAGCTGAAAGAATCAATTTGATATGGAGACAAAAATCTACCACTACATACAGGGATATCTTGGGCTTGGCCTTTGTTGCTCAGGACTATTTTAAACTTGAGCCTTTAGCATTTTTGTTTTAGAAGAATGTGATTTATGAAATTGCTTGATTTGTTTCTCAGCTGATTTTGCGAGAACAATATCATATTCATGAAGCAAAACTGTCAAATTTGAAAACAGTTACATTTCATTTTATAGAGCTTTCAGGACGTTTTAGTTCACTGCATTTGCTTCAAGTCCAATAAAAATCTCTTTGGAATCTGTTTAACTCTGAAATGCTTTAGAATAAACAAATCTGTGCCAAATATATGTAGACATTCAGATTAATTAACATTCACTAAACATGCCACTGATTTTCAGTTCAGCTCGTCTGTAACTTGGCGTACATCAGCTCCCTTCTTTCTCTTAAGAATGGTTTCCCTTCCACTGAGGCTCCAGCAAACAGTGGCCGGATCAGCTGAAGGTTCAGATGCATCTCTCAGGTCTTTGCTGAATTTTATTCTGTTTCTTAAGGACGTGACTTTCAGATACTTTTCATCTGCTGGAAATAATTTCTCAGTCTCCCAGAGTCTACAACTTGTGCAAAGTTTTTAATGCTATGCCGCACACCATGCAGAGACATGCCAACAACTCTCTGGGATTCACCTTATTAGTGCAACACAAAAATGTTATTCTTGATAACTTTTGATTCAGTATAAAGAAATCAAAACAAATCGTGTGTTTTTGTGACCAGCTGCAAAAATCCAACTGGTTCTTTACTGTTGGTTGTTGGCCGTGTGCAGACACAACACTGGTTTATCTCTTCGGTGCCTATTTTGTGCTCATGAATGCTTCATAGATGAGAGTTAAGTAACTTAAGAAGAAAATAGACAAACAAAAGAAACAAAATTCCCTGAACATGGTCAGGGACAAGAACTGAACTGAAAACGAGTGAAACAGCAGCCGGTGCCCAAAGACAAACTCAGAAAGCCTGGAGAACTGTTCCTCACTGCTTCCATGGAAACAACACATAAAGAAATGAGGGCTGACTCAAGATAAGAGAGATAAGATAAGATAAGGTTTTATATGTCGCGTGTACAGCTAATCACAGTACAATGCACTGTTTAATTTACATTGTGCAATAATAGTGCAGTTTAGGGCTCAGAGATTAGGAGACGGATGGCTTGTGGATAAAAACTCTTCTTCGACCTTTCAGTCTTCATCCTCGGGCAGTGGTACTGCTGGTCTGATGGGAGCAGGGAGGCGAGAGAGTGTTCGGGGTGGCTGGCCTGTTTTAGGATCTTCACAGCCCTTAACCTGCTGCTTGGTGTAGATGCCCTGCAGGTCGGGAGCTGCCTGAGGAGGCAGACATGCTGTCTGGCCTTCTTCACAGTGTTAATGTGATGAGTCCAGGACAGGTCCCATGAGATGGTCACTCCCAGGTACGCAAAAGTGTCCACTCTCTCCACGTCAGCAGCACTGATGAGAGCTGGATGGTAGTCCCTCTGCTGCTTTCTGCTGAAGACCACACTGAGCTCTTGTTTTGCTGACAGTTTTGCAGTTTTCAGCTCGTTTAGGTTATTTATGACTCATTTACTTTCCTGGTAAATTTTATGTTGAACCAGACAAATCCTAAAAGTCATGTGTTACAGCAAGTTTTGTGTTTGCCAGATGTGGCACAAATGCCACAATACAGCTGACATCTGGCCTATATAAAGTGGTTAAGCTAAGCAGCTAGATGTACCCTGCAGAAGAGCCAAACATGCGCTACTGTTTACTGCCTGGAAATGAGTGAGGATGAATTTGTAAGGTTTTTTCTGAAACAAAGTAATTTATTTATTACAATTTATTTAATGTCCGCTCAATAGGACCAACTGAAAACCAGAACGATTGAGACACAGAAATCGACTTTAATCGCAACAATGTCGCCATCTAGTGGTTTAATAAATCTACTGCAGGCAATGTAAACACGGAAGTTCCTGATTCATTCCGTTTCCTACTCAAAGAGTCACTGTTGCACTTGTATTCCTGCTCTTTCATTGTTATGGTGAAGTAATATAATCAGTAACTTAAAAATCTATTGCACCCGAACTGTTTGATGAGGGAAAAATGGGCAGTGTGTTTTTATAACTCATAGTTCCTAAATACGTAAAAGCTGCAGACATGACAACACACCATGAATTTAAGCATCTTATCCGGAATTTGCAGGAACAGTTACAGAGGTGTAATACAGAGGCTTAAATAAGCTTTAAATAAGCTCAACTCCCAGCATGCCATTCCCCCTTTTCTGTGTTTCACTTTCATTTTTCAGAGCTTTCTGCTGAAACTGCGCGCAGGGGACGACACCGTAAGTTGGCAATTTTTTGGCATATAGCTCACATAGTATTTAAAATTGTAAGAACATAAGCTAATATGTTTTATGGCTTCTGAAAATATGAGTCATTTTGATTGTGATTCGTGATTATAGATGAATCCGTTTGTGTGAAATCGAAAGTAATGCTTTTCCCGGTCCTCTTATCATGTTCATGCAGGTTTGCTGAAAGTGCCTGAGTAGCAGTCCTTTTTTTAAACAATGCAGCTTTTACTGAGGTTTTACATATTTGCTGTAAGTAAGAAGAGAAATGCTGAAATAGTTTTTTTTAATGTTATTTGCATTTCAGGTCCTGCTTCTATTGTCACCATGTTAGTGGCTCCTTTCCTGCTGGTGCTGGTCATTCCCTTTTCTCCCTCATGTGGAGCACAGTTACCAAACCAAGGCAAGGCCAAAGACATCCCTGTAGCCACCAATGGTCAGCCCTTCCCCTGGGACCGCATGAGACTCCCCCAAACCGTCACTCCAGTCCACTATGACCTAAATCTGCACCCCAACCTGACCACCCTCGACTTCACTGGTGTTGTTCGTATTGAGCTGGATGTCCATGAAGACACCAACACTGTGATTCTTCATGCTAAGCATATGCAGATATCCAGTGGGCTCCTCTTAGCGCCTGAAGGTGTTAGACCCCTTCAGGTGCTGGAGTATCCTCGCTTCCATCAGCTCGCCTTGCTGTCAGATTCAGTGCTGATCAAAGGAAGGAAGTATGAAGTTCAGTTGGCGTTTGCTGCCAACCTGTCCGACAGTTTCCACGGTTTCTACAAGAGCAGCTACCGCACAAGCAGCGGGGAGGTCAGGTAAGACCAGGAAGCTTTTTAAATGTTCTCTGTGTGTATTTTACCATTGCTAAACGACTCCTGAGGCAATTAAATTAATGAAAGAAAGGAAGGCGATCAAATAAAAAAATTGCTGCTGCATTTGATTAGTTATTATAGGATATTAAACTAAAATCTTCCTTTTTGCAACAGAAAACAAAGGTTTGTAGTAAATTTATCATCAGTGCCAGTAAAAGTTTAAATTTCACAAAGAAAAAAAGACAATAATTACTTGTTGCTGAACAATCCTTATCAACCAACTTTAATCCACTTTCATTTTTGCACAATTACATTTTCAGAGTCTTGGCATCCACGCAGTTCGAAGCAACCTTTGCTCGTGGAGCTTTCCCCTGCTTCGATGAACCGGCCTTCAAAGCCAACTTCACCATACGGATTATCCGAGAGCCGCACCACATAGCCATATCCAACATGCCAAAGGTGAGTGCGGACTCACGAATGGCAGAAGTATAAGCATGAACCACGGTGGCATACCGTACGAACCGGTGCCCCCAAACACACCAAAACACTAACCATAACATCCAACATGCCAACAGAGAGGGAACCAAGCTACAGCAAAGCTCACATCAACTCAAAGTACAGTTAATGGGGTCTAAACCAAAGCATTTAGCAAACCACAAGCTAAGTTAGCTATCAACACTGACTCAACTTTAAACTTATCAACGGGTCTAAAGATCCCGGACGAGCCCCCGTTTGCCACAGACCCCGTCCTTGTCACCTACTGAGCCGGTTTGTGACAGTTGACTTCTCCTTTCTTTTATTGGTTTCTTTTAAAATACTCTCAGGTCAAAACAGTGGAGTTGCCAGGCGGTTTGCTTGAGGATCACTTCGACACCACTGTAAAAATGAGCACCTACCTGGTTGCCTACATTGTGTCGGACTTCGCGTCTGTGAGCAGGATGACCCAGCATGGTGTCAAGGTGAGATGCACAAGATCTTATTGTGTGTACAGGTACTGTAAGCCTCTACAGCTCTGTATTCAGCATGCTTGTTCTTTCCCATCAGATTTCAATCTATGCTGTTCCTGAGAAGATTGACCAGACAGCCTTTGCACTGGATGCTGCTGTGAAGCTGTTGGACTTCTACGACGACTATTTTGACATTCCTTACCCGCTTCCCAAACAGGGTCAGTGGCAATCACTCGATATTTCCATGTTAACAGACTGGAGTGGCAGTTGTCTTTTTTTTCCCCTGAAATCACCATAAAAAAGTGATCTTTTATTTGTCCATGTGGAGGCTGTCAAATGTATATGGTGAATGAATGTCCTTTGCACCGACATTCAGGATCACATGTTCTCTCTTGCTGTGAGGTCACTTTGAATAGACACATTTATAAATTTAAACACAGGCGTCTCACATTTGCGTGTCTGTTCAAAGAAAATAGAACATTAAACCACTTTTAAATGCAACTGTGCTAAAACTGGAGCAGAACAGATGGTGTGTCTGGAGGGATATTTAAACAGCAATGAGTTAGCGCATGTTTCAGAGGAGAACTTAAGCTGTACCTAGTTGCACTGTGGGGTGACATGAGTGTGCCATATTAATTGCAACTGAGTGCTTAATGTTTCCCCCTGCAGACCTGGCTGCTATCCCTGACTTCCAGTCAGGTGCGATGGAGAACTGGGGCCTGACCACCTACAGAGAGACCGGCCTCCTCTTTGACCCTGACAAGTCATCGGCTTCTGACAAACTGGGCATCACCAAGGTCATTGCCCATGAACTTGCACACCAGGTAGCTGCTATGCTTTTTTTTTGTTTGTTTTTTAATTGAAAGTAATGCTTTCAGGGATGCTGGTTTAAATCTGCCCAGAGGTCATTTACTGTGTGCCTACCTGTGGTTGTTCTCCCAGCTTTCATGTCTTCTCACCATTGTCCTGCCATAATAAAGGCTAAAAAGCTAAAGAAATATATTAAAAGTAGCACATTAGTGTGACAGTTCATCATTCTGTACTACGTTGTCCAAGTCAGAGATTTACAAAGAGAAATTACTTCAACTCTGTGGTCAGGATGATTATGAGCAGTAGATGCAGGTCTTTTTGACTTTTCAGTCTTTAGTGAGCTGTAACAGTACTGACGTTAAGGGTGAACGTGAATGTTTGATGTTCTTGTGTGTTTTCCTGCCTGTCCAGTGGTTTGGAAACCTGGTGACGATGGAGTGGTGGAACGACTTGTGGCTCAATGAGGGTTTTGCCAAGTTCATGGAGTATATTTCCCTCGACATCACTTACCCAGAACTCCAC
>VOQJ01007912.1:32993-44958 GCA_015052665.1 Apistogramma diplotaenia
GATGCATGAATCTCTTCAAGTGCTTTATAATAATAATAATAATAATAATGCATTAGTCTTATATAGCGCTTTATTTTCAGAGAACTCAAAGCGCTTACAATTTCGTGCATCATCCATTCACTCCACAGTCACATTCTCACATTCACATTCACCTCTCATTCTCCCAGGATGAATTCTTCTTGGCAAAATGTTTTGAGGCTATGGAAGTGGACTCCCTCAGCTCCTCCCACCCAGTCTCCACGCCTGTGGAAAACCCCACTCAGATCCAGGAGATGTTCGACGACGTGTCATATGACAAGGTCGGGCTTATTCTGTCAGAGGGTCACCTGTTTCATTCTCTCTTTATACAACATTGACACTAACGATCAGTTAAATTCAGTTTGATTGAAGCTGAACTCAGATGTGCAGCTGAAACAAATCAGTGTAAGGACTTATCCAAGCTTTGTAATGTTACTTTTTAAGCATATATGTATTTTTTTTCAGGGTGCATGCATTCTGAATATGCTGCGGGACTTCCTCACTCCTGAGGCTTTTGAGATTGGCATCATCCGGTACCTGAAGCGCTACAGCTACCAAAACACTGTGAACAGCCACCTGTGGGAGAGCCTGACTGACGTGAGTGGTCGGGCTGAGTGTGTCAGTGCCATACTTTTTACACAACCCTGAACCGGATTAGCCGAAGAGGATGGATGATATATGTATCTGCTAAATGTCTCCTTCTTCTCACCATCAGATCTGCAGCTCAGATCACCTGGACGAAGGCCGACTGAAACACACAGAATTCTGCTCCAAACGCAAAACTCAGTCCGGAGCCTCAGTAAGTTGTTGCTTTCTGCTTGGTAGCAAACAGGTCCATCAAAGCGCTCTGACTGTGCACATGCTTTAATTATTACAATAAACTCTTGTGATGTTTTTCCCCCACAGTTTTGTCTTTATGATGCTGCGTTATAGAATTTCCCTGATATTTCTGCAGCGACACCGTGCAGCAAATGTTACAAATCCGTTGTTATGGCGTGATGTTTGTGTGTGTACACAGAAGTGGTACTCTGGTGACGAGCTGGACGTCAGGGCCATCATGGACACCTGGACACTGCAGGAAGGCTTCCCACTGGTCACGGTGGAGGTCAGAGGTCGGGAGGTCAGGCTCACTCAGGAGCGGTACTTGAAGACAGACAGCCCCTCCCTCACTGAAGGGTAAACTTTTTTCTTGTAACACAAGTTTACAGCAAAAAGCAGTAAATTTGTAACATTGTGTCAGTTTGACAGTCTTATTCTTCTGTGGTTAGATTCCTTTGGCAGATTCCGCTGACATACAAGACCAGCACCTCCAACACCACCCGCCGCTTTCTGCTTAAGACAAAAACTGGTGAGTAAAAGAACAGAAACATTTTATTAGAATTCCACAAGCTTCTCTTTACTCTTCGTTCTTCTTCAGATGTCCTGTACCTGCCGGAGGAGGCAGACTGGGTGAAGTTCAACGTGGACATGAGCGGCTACTACATGGTTCATTATGCAGGCGAGGGGTGGAACTCTATTATCAGGCTGTTGCACCACAATCACACGGCCCTGAGCGGCAACGACCGAGCCAGCCTCATCCACAATGTCTTCCAGCTTGTCAGGTCTGTTGTAAGATGGAATAACGACATCTGAGTTAGCATTTTATGCCTCGGTATCTAGTTTTAGTGAAGCAGTCTGATTGGCAAAGGGGAAAAGTGCAGCTTGATGTTGACTTGAAGTCTGTCTTGTGTTTTGCAGTATAGGGAAGGTGAGGTTGGACACGGCCTTGGAGCTGTCTCTTTACCTGTCCAAAGAGACGGAGATCATGGCTGTGACTCAGGGCTTTGGAGAACTTGTACCGCTTTACAAACTGATGGAAAAGAGAGACATGAAGGTGCTGGAGAATCAGATGAAGGTTGGTTTGCTGGAACAATGCAGCTTGACTTGGCACCACATGCTCAGTGTGTAATTATAAAATCTGTTCAGTCAGATTTAACGAGTCTTTCTGTTTCTCAGAGCTACATTGTAGATTTGTTCCGGGAGCTGATTGATCAGCAGGAGTGGAACGACTCTGGCTCCGTGTCGCAGCGAGTGTTGAGGAGTTACCTGCTGCTGTTCGCCTGTTTTAGGAACCATCCTTCATGTGTGACCAAAGCCACGGAGATCTTTCACCAGTGGAAGGACTCTGACGGCACCATGAGGTTGGTGGTCACAGTCAAAAACAACACAACAGGAATCTTATTTTAGTAAACATCCGAACTGAAACGCTTCTTGGTTTTTAGCCTCCCTGTCGATATCACAATGGCTGTGTTTGTGATTGGAGCCCGAACGCCAGAGGGGTGGGACTTCCTGTTTGAGAAGTACCGCCATTCGCTGCAAATGTCCGTCAAGAGCCGCATGAAGACTGCCATGGCTGTTAGCCCACTGCAGGACAAACTCAAGTGGTGTGTAGATTTCGGAAAGTAGCACACGCCAGCGATTCTTAGCTAAAGCTGAGGGGATGTAACGCCCGCTCCGCCTGTGCTGTTCTCTTTCTGTCTGCAGGATGATGGAGCAGAGCCTCAGCGGTGAGATAATGAAAACTCAGGACCTCCCAGATGTGGTTGTTTCTGTCAGCAGGAACCTCCATGGCTACAAGCTGGGCTGGGACTTCCTCAGAGCTAACTGGCACACTCTCATCAAGAAGTCAGTGAGCCAATCACACACACTGATGTTGTTTTTTAAAATCATGTTTAAGGTCCAGAGAATGCCATGTTTGTTTATCTAGACTACAAAAATGTGTCATGATGACAAACGATGACAGTTTTGTGCACGTGTGACATCACTGTAAACGTATAGAAAAGCCTGTAGCATGAACTCTGTTTTTTTATGATATAAATACATGAATAAAAGGGCTGGTGTGAAGTCATATATAACAAAGCAGTAAATTCTCTAAGTGGTTCAAATAATCTGAACTGTAGTGTCTGTTTGTTTTGATGCGACAGGTTTGACCTCGGCTCCAACACTGTATCATACATGGTTACCGGGGTAACCAACCAGTACTCCACCAGGGAGATGCTAGATGAGGTAAGTATGGCTGCGTTCTTCCATTATTTTCATCAGAAAGTGTGACGTTTAACCTTCTGACAGCAAGAATATTGCCTTCAGTTAAAACCAGCACGTTGATTTCAGGTACGAAGCTTCTTCGGTTCCCTGACCGAGGAGACGGGCTCGGAGATGAGGTGCATCCAGCAGACCTATGAGACCATTGAGGATAACATCCGCTGGATGGACAAAAATGTTCCTCTTCTGCAGGCTTGGTTAAACAAACGCAGCGGCCAAATGTCTCATGAGGATTTATAGCTTCAGGGGGAAACAAAAAAACGTCTGTTGTGAATAATTACAAACAAAAACAGAGGTGTGGACTCCAACCACAAAATAGATGCAGCTCAAACGTGTTTTTAGCTCAGTTTAATAGAAACAACTCCTGACTTAACCTGGATAGTTCATTTTTGACTTTACCCAGTGCACTACTCCACCCAGGCTGGCCTCGGGAAAGCTCGTGGATCATTATAACCATTATTTTGTACCCCAAAACTGACTGGTCGCACTACTGAGTTTTTATTCACACCTGTTTAAACTACAGACGGCAGCGTGGTGGTTAGCACTGCTGCCTCACAGAGAATGACATCTGGAGGGCCTGGGTTCGATTCCACCTTGGCCCTCCCCCTGTGTGGAGTTTGCATGTTCTCACTGTGTCTGTGTGGGGTTCCTCCCACAGAGGACAGGCACTTACTGGGGTTAGGTTAATTGGTCACTCTAAATTGCCCGTAAGTGTGAATGGTTCTGTCTCTGTGTGTTGGCCCTGCGACAGGCTGGTGACCTGTACAGGGTGTACCCTGCCTCTCGCCCTACGACAGCTGGGATAATCTCCAGACACACACCCCCCCCCATCACCCCTCCCACGACAACCCTGAACAGGATAAGCAGACTAAAAAGGCTGTAGAAGGAGACATAACTAATTAAGCATTCGAAGGATATACTCACGGTAGGCACAGCTGCCTCCCTCTGTGCCTGAACACAATTATAGCCCCCATCCAGCCCCTTGCCGGTCTGCCTTACCACTGCATTTAACCAGCCATGCCCGAACTCACTTCCAAGCACATCTGCTTTTTAAAAATGTGTCTCACAGCGAGGTTCATGATTTCATAGATTATGCAGCTTATTAGGGAACTTTTTTCAGAAGCAGAACTGTCACTGATTTATTAGTTACTTAATGCAGTGACTTTCATGGAGGCTGCTGTTGTTAAAGAAGCATTTGATTTCCACGCAAGCACATCAGAGTCCAGCTGAACATCGTCTGAGGCCTCACTCTTAAAGCACGCGCAGGCACCGTGTTTAACCATTTAACAGTTTAACTGTGCCAGAGAATGTTACTCAGTGATCACACTGGGCAGCCGGACTTAAATGTGCACAGGCGTGTTATGAAGCACCACGTGAGGACACACCGCTGTAACAGTCCTCAGTAAGGGGAGAAGCAGCCTTCAGTGACAGTTTAAAAAACGTCAATATGTTTCAATAGGAGAGGTTTTAGGATATAACATGAATTTAAAGGAACCTTCAGGCTCCATTGTTCTTCGTAAAATTATTTTTCTTTTTCCCCAAGAAAAGAAATTGGGATCTTTTGGGTTTGTTTCCAAAAAAAGTTTTCAAAAAAAAGAGCAGACGAGTCGATTCATTGGTTGAATATTTCTGCCCGGACATGTTTGCGTGTCTTTGTGCAAGTTTTTTTTCAACAGTAAATGCTGATCTCTGCTTTATCATGCAGCAGCATGAAGATCGTACAGTGACGTATAAAAACAGGAACATCTACGCTGGCTGAGTGAAACCAGTGAAACAGACAATGCAGATGAATTCAATTTTCCTTAAATGTCATTAAAACTCGAGATCACGAGGGTGTATGTTTATATCAGATAGTATTTTTCCACAGTTTGTGTCAATTTTTAATATTGAAAAGATAAACATGTACTCCAGCACCACTCATCTGTGTTTCGGTATTATTTATTTAAATTGATCATCCTGGCATATCAAAACAAAAGCACTGTAAGAAACATTTTGTTTATATTTTTTATGCTGCTGTTTGAAAAGGTAAATATATGTTGGTTGAATTAAATGTGTGGCAAATAAAATTTGTTTAATCTAATATGCATTTGTATTTTTCTCAGCACTGTGTTCTATTAGTACTAGTAGGGGAGAGTGTGGATGGTTACTTTTGAAGGTTTTTACCCTTAAGAAGTCATTTCTTTGGGTGGGGGAAGGGTCATTAACACGGTGACTGGGTGACGTCTTTGTTTCTGTTTGGCCAAACGAGGCCAAGCCAGATTACACTACACTGGAGAAAATTAACACTGAAAAACACTTGTGCAATTATCCAACATACCCCAAGGTGCAGGAACACTTGGACCACTGTATAGTTTGGTATCTTCAGCTCTCAGAGACTTTCCCTCACCTGGTCAGTTTAGCATTTACAGTTCCTTGCCATCTTGACCCAAAAGTAATAACACTGGCCTACGTTATCATATGTATCCATTTCCTAATTTATAACAATAAAGTCAGTTCAATTTTTGCTTTATTTGCAGTCAGTGTTTGCTAGAAAACCAAGTGGGACTCTTCAGTGGAAAATATTGCAGCAGCTGTAACAAAGATGTCATTGGTGGTCCAAACGTATCCACAGTGCCAGCCTGTCCCACTCGCCCCTGAACTCATCAGGCTTGTGTGTTCAGTCCCTTTCTCATCCCTCTGATGAGCAGGTATTATTCCAGTATGAGAGAATTTCCTGTCTGATTTTGGTGTTTCTCCTCAGTCATGCACACAGATCACTGCTCTGTCAGTAATAACAGCTAATGTAACTGCTCTGAAGGTCTTTTGCTGGAAGTGTAACAATAAATAGTTGGAATAAAGCTTTTAACCCAAATCATAATGAAGCAGCACCTGAAGAGAAAAAAATGCTCTCTGGCTCTCCCACCGGCTTTATGTATTTTTTTTATTTGCCAGTGAGATTGGTGTTTATTACCCAGCAGGAATTAAAACACAGACAAAGGACGAATGAGCTCATCTGAGCCAAGTGTCATCACATCCCTGCACTGTAACTCTGGGAGGGGTAAGGCTAAGGGAGTAAAGTCCAACAGGAACATACATCTTGGTCACGCCTTTGCCACAATCGGTTCTTCAGGACCAAATAAAAGTGCTTGACCTAATATGTTGCCCAAGCTTAAAAGCCAATGGTATGGTTTTTTTTCCCCACAAATGTTTGTATTAGAAATTTCTTCTATTGTAGTGACATACAAAAACAAAACAACCCCCCCCCACACACACACATACCTTGTAATAATTTTTAAAAATAAAGAAAAAGAGCTCACTTTGTTACAAAACGTATAATTAAGTTTACATAATTTGTTTAGAAAGGGTAACCAAATATCTTTGTAGTCTTCAAGTCTTAAGACTTTTCTGAGCACATTAGTTGAATCCATTGGTTTAACTTTGGTCTTTCCGAGTCCGTCCAGCTCAGAGCGATCAGATGTTTAGCCTGTAAAAAAAACTAACAAGCCTCCTTCTCTTTGTATGTCCTCTAAAACCAATAGTAAACTAAGTTTACAGTCCATTGGCACAACCTGTTCAATCAAGCGAGAAATAAACACAGCGGCTTCTGTCCAAAAAATCAGAAGATCTGTACATTGTCACATGCAATGGAAAAGAGCAGCCTTATCTGTATTTGATATCAGAAATGTTTGAGTTTCACAGGAGTAATATGTGTTCTAAATAACCATTTGTATTGTACTCTAAACCTTGTGTTAATAGTGTGCCAGCAGACATGAGTTATTCCATTCATCCTCAGAGATTTCTGTTTGCAGATCCATTTTCACTGATATTTGTGTTTTTATAATAGCTGTTTAAGTTCAGCTGAATAAAGATAAGATACCATTAATGGCTATTAATGGCAAAATTAATGAATTATACTCAATCTGCATCCAAAACAGTGTGTCATTGGTAGAGACACACAAAGTAGCAGCACAAAGATGAGCCACCCAACAGTACAGTTTGATGTTTGGCACTGTGAGCCCACCTCGATCGTAAGGCAGATAAAGAAGAGAAAGGCTCAGTCTGGGGCATTTGTAGTTCCATATAAATTTGGCTTTAACAATGGTGGAGAATAAGGAAGCTGGAATGTGTAAAGGTGCAGACTGGAAAAGGTATTGCAACTTTGGAAGAATGGACATTTACTAATATTATGACTTATCATTGAAATTGGCATCTGCCTAAGGATTCTAATCTCTTTTTCACTAAAGGATCATAATTGGTAGAGACTATTTTATTTATATCTGGAATGATCATGATTCCTAGGTAGGTAAAGCCCTCATAAGTACATGTGAACTGTGTTTCTGTTGGAGGATTATTTCTATTCAGTAATAATAATGAGCTTTTTTTGGTTAACTTTGTATCCTGAGAATTCTCCAAATATTTCCAGGATTTTATCAAAAGCTGGCACAGTCCTCCGTAGATTAGTTAAAAAACAAAACAATATCATCTGCAAAGAGAGACATCCGGTGCTCTGTAGCTCCTATGTGAATACCAGTAATTTCAGGGGATTTACATATTCCCATAGCAAGCGGCTCAACGGCAAACAACAGCCCTATCGTGTTGATCTACAGAGATTTATAGGTCTTGATAGCTGGCTGTTTGTTACAATTTTAGCTACTGTCTCAGTATATAGTAACTGTATCCATTTTAATGGCCTGATTTGTCTGTAAATTTTTAAGCCTCCAAGTTTTACTGCTATCTCACCCTGATCGTAATATGATTGTTTTAATCATAGACTAGCCAATAGTATGGTTATTGTTATGGTTGTTGTCAGATGTCTGATGTCTAGGATAGCTCTAGCAGCTAACCACAAGACCACGCAGTCCTATTCAGGGATGGCCTGCATGCCCCAATCCAGAAAAGGTGCTAGAAAAGGTATGCTAAAAATCCAACGCCAGTCCATTTACTCCTGAATATTCCTGTATATAAAAGACTTGATTAAGTCGCCACCTGGAAACGTTAGGACTATGACACCAGGTCTGAATTCTAGCTCTTTAGAATCAGATCTACAGAAAACATCTTGGATTTCCAGACAAACTGAACATTGATATTGCAGCTCTTACTGAGATGCGGCTTGTTGATCGAAGCTCAATCTGTGAAAAAGAATACACTTTCTTCTGGACCTGAATGATCACAAATTACACAGTTGAAGTTTTGCTGTTAGAAGCAGTATCCTGAACTCTTGCATCCCCTGTTGGTCATTCTGACACTTATGCGCCTAGACATTATTTCAGGCCACACAATACACCTTTCAGCAGTTTATGCCACAACACTGATGCCATCTAATGAATCCAGTCATCTAGTGAAGGATATTTTTTACAAACATCTGGCATCCATTATATCTAAAATTTCATACTCTGACAGTCTGTTGTTCTTGAGTGATTTTAATGCTCATGCTGGTGCAGCTTGGGAACAAGTCTTACACCCACATGCTATTGGTAAAATATACGCAGCAATGGCAACATCCTTGCTTCAAACATGGGCAGCAACTAGATCGCATACTATCTTGGAAGAGATGAGTCATGTCTGCACTTTGCATAGTGCTGAATGTGACACAGACCGTGTCCTTCACTGAGCGCCCTCAGTAGTGCAATAACAACAAGTGCTAAGAACTCTCTTGGCATCGCTCATTACAAACAACTCAGTTGGTTTGCAAAGAGTGAGGGCTCATGCCCAACGCCTGTCTCATCGGTGCCTGCAAAAATGCCAGTTAGATGAAAGATGATGCAGTCAGTTGATGGAGATAGTGGATCATTTCTGCTATCTTGGATCTACGGTTGCCAACATAGCGCATCTCGCTGTTGAAATTGGAAAGCTCACTGGAAAGGCAGAACCTACCTTTGGTCATTTGAAAGATCGCACATGGAACAAGAAGAAGGTTTTATGAAGTACAAAGGTCAGTGTCTACGAGGCACGTGTTCTCTCTATCTTGCTACAAGGGAGTGAAACATGGCCAACTTATGTTAGACAAGAGAGTCACAACCCAGATGTCAAAGTTCCTGATATATATGGTTCAACAACCTGGTCACCATTCGACACCACTCTGCACTTACAGTGGCAAGGTCATGTTTGCCGCATGGAGGATTTGTGCATTACCATATTATTACACTTTGGTACAAATATCACCTACATTATACACTGAAGTGCCTAACACAGTATCTTGTAATGCCTTAAAGTGAACACGGATGAACCATGAGAGTTAACTTCTCCAGAGTCGACAGGAAACATGACCCTTCTATAAAAATATTCATTTTGCTGCTTTTCTTTCATCGCTCATGTTTAATAACTTTCAGCTAAGTTCTTGTAGATAAAGGTGGCTGTTTCTTTATAACTTCTATTGCTGCCATAAATTCTTTTGATGCACCTTTAGCACTGACTTATAAAAGACTGACAAAACACAGAGATATTCATATAGATCTGCATATATTCCTGCATGCAGATTTAAATATTTATTTCTGTCTTCAAGATGAGCAAAGGCTCAAAACTGCATCTTCTCAGTGTGTTTCAGGTGCTGCTAAACGTGCACTCGCCCCATGCTTGGACACACTGTACACACCGCCCCTTATCAAGATACTTATAATAAAAACTGCACTCTGCTCCACTGACTTTTCCCTCCCAGCCTCATACCTGACAGAAGCCGTGGCTGGACTGAAGGTAAGAGCACAGACGTGACCTTCTTGCTTCTGATTCCTAGTTTCGAATTTTCTGCTCAGAAAACGGATCAAACTGAAGCTCAAAAATAAAAATCTCTTTGTTTTGGAAGTACAGAGTGGGAACTTTTCTGATCGCGCTTACTGAGCCTGTGCTCACTTCACCTACTTCACAAGTGATTGTTTTCTGGTCTTGTGTTTGCTTTTGTTTAATAATTTATAAAAAATAAAAAAAAACTTGTAATGCCAGATTGGCTCAAAAGTCTACACAGTTTTTGTTGCCTTACGATCATTATTTCAAATTCCTCATCCAAGAGTCGAGGAAGTCTGATTCTTCTCTTGTACTTTAGCTCCCTCTCTGCGTTATATTTCAGCAAATGTTAATATTTATCTTTAACTATTTTATATTTAACTCTTTGAAAAACCTAACTTACCTGGTAGCCGAGGCCACCTTAAAGCCTCTGTCTAACACAGTGACCTACTTAATTCAAGGTTGTTATTCAGATGACCAACAGACCTCATTTCACCTTTGTGCCTTTTTTTTTCTTTTGGTAAAACAATGTTGTTTATGTTGTGGATATCTTCATTTTTGGCTCGGTGCAGAACTTGTATTAATATTTTGAGGTTTCAAACCACCTTATATGGAAAATAAATTAGAAAAATATATTTATTCCTGTTCCCTCGAATTATTTATTTATTATATACTCCTCTCATTATGATTTACTCATGAAAACAGAACTGTTTGCACATGTAATACGATGCAAGGTTTAGTTGATACATGGCTAATTTTTATAATTAGAGTAAGTCATAGTATGAGGCATGCAATACACTTATAGCCAGGCACATTATTACATCATTTAACATGAAACACAAACTTGTGCTTTAACCATCTCACTTCTCTGATCCACAGTTTCACAGAAAACACAGTTTTACTGGTGTGACAGCGGTGTTAAATAAGCTTGATTTGATCGATATGCCTCTGACCTACTTATAATCTAATAACTTAATATTCCGGCTCATCGCGTGATTCGTTTACAAGTATGGTGGAACAAGCGCAAACATCCTGTCTTTGCACAATCTCATTAACGCGAACAGTTAAACTAAACGAGGCTACTGAAGTACAAAGTGTTGCTAAACTGCTTATAGAAGACTCTTATCTACCTGCAGCCAAGACAGGCAATAAAAGCTTCTTGGTGATCTCATAGTGCCCATGACAAAACAGTGATGGCTTTAAAGTTCAAAGTATAGATACTTTACAACTGATACAAAAAGAAGCTCTAAAAATTATTATTTTTTATTTCAAGGGCGTTAGCATGGCAAGTCTGCAAAACAAGCAGCTGCACAGAGGCTGTTTTTGAATAATTGACGACAAAAATCAGTTTTACCTGTTTGCCTTACAGATTCATTCTGTGGTTGTTGCGCCACCATTGTTTTCCCCATTAAGAGTCCCTTCACCGAGGATGTTCATGCAGTACACTACTTTTCTAGAGTAAGAAACATTTCATTGATACATTTCTATGGTATACACATTTCTGTTTTAATTGATTAATATTGTTTTTTCCTTTTTGTCTGATGTTATTAAAACAGTAAAGTTATAAATACCTTGCAAGCACTTTTAAAACTGTAAAATAAGACTTTTCCGATGACCTAGCCAATGCTTTCTCCAAGGGTTTTCCTGGGCATCCTGGGCTTCGGTCTCGCCATCATGTTCTGCACCACTTTCTGCAGAGCGTGTGGTCGCCTGCGGGAGGAGCAGATCACAAGAGAGGCCATAAGACGCACCGAGCAGGATGGCCGCCTCCAGTCCATATATTTCATTCCCTTCCCCAGGAGCATATCACCGCAGGACAGTGAAGACCAGCATGATGGTGACGACCTGAGACCACCACGATACAGCACAACAGTCTACACTGGACCCCCACCTTCTTATAATGAGGTGATGATGAGTTTGTCTGCAACACTTTCTGTCGCACTGACAAAATCATGCACCACACACACATCTGTGTGCTTTACCTTTAATTTCATTTTAACCCTGTTTTTCTTTTTCTATTTCAGCTAGAATTTAAACCTGATGATCTCCCACCTGCTTACAATGAACACAGCATCCATATGTATCCCATCGAACCCCCGACACTTCACACAGACATGCTTCAACCTCAGGCACAGTCACAACCATGAGGGGAAACCATCACACTGTGTTG